>JANDJZ010001169.1:0-10460 GCA_027943245.1 Acanthamoeba sp. SK_2022b | reverse complement strand
CCTTGGTGTAGTCGGCCTGGTGGCGCAGCAGGGGACGCACGAACAGCGGTAGCAGCGACGGGTCCATCTGACCATCGCCATCGATCTTGACCACGATGTCCATGCCGTCGGCAATCGCCGCCTTGTAGGCCGTGACGATGGCGCCGCCCACGCCCCGGTTCTCGGGGTTGTAGAGCACGCGCACGCGTGGGTCCGTGTTGTTCTCCTCGATGAAGCGTCCACTGCCGGCGGGGCAGGCATCGTCCACGGCATAGATGGCCTCTACCTCGGGACCGATGGCATTGATGACACCGAGCACGTGCTGGGTGACCTTGTAGCAGGGGATGGCGACGGCAATGCGCATGGTCGTGGACATGGAGCTCAGGATGCGTGGGCGGTGATGGTAATGCCGGCGAGGATCAGGGCGCCGCCGATCAGCGTGGGAATGCGGATGGGCTCACCCAGGAACAGCCAGCCCAGGCACGGCACGATCACGAATGCCAGTCCCATGAAGGGATAGGCCAGATGCAGCGGCGCATGGCGCAGCACCCAGATCCAGACCAGGGTCGTGATGCCGTAGAGGGCGAGTGCGGTGATGAGCCAGCCGTTGAACACCCAATGCTGCCAGGTGGCGGCATCCGGTATGGATTGCGCGGCTTTCTTGAAAAGCATCTGTCCTAGCGATATGCCCAGGACGCACAGGATGGTGATGCTGGTGAGGAACGGAGTCATGTAGTGGATTGGACGAGGGCGTCAGCGAGGCTCGTGGCGGTAGTAGGGGTCGATGGGCACGCCTTGCTGTATCAACGCGCGAGCGGCTTCGGGAAGCGTGGACCTTAGCAGTTCCGCGCCATGCCAGGTCACGACGGTGCCTGGCGGGCAGTTGAAGCTCACCAGCAGATCGCCGTCGCCTGCCGGACGCAGATTGTCATTGCCATGGAATGCATATGTGTGGGGCTCCCCGTCCAATTGAATGGGCAGTGCGGCTTCCATGGTACTTGCTCCGGCTGCGCTGAGGCAATGCAATGGTGCGCCTTAAAAGAGATCGTGAACAATGGTAATCCATGATGTTAAAGGAAACCACAGCGGGATGAGTGGTGGCGCAATACCTGGTGGCACATTGTCCGCAGCGCCATTATCAGCACGACCGGTGTGTCCTGCCCAGCAAGGTCTGCACGGGGCCGGGACGGTAGGGGTTCATGTTCCAGGTTTCGTGGCGAACCGCATGGCGGGTCAGTGCCGGAGGCAGTGCTGCCAGGAGCACGGCGACGAGGATCTTCCCAGGCAGCCATTTCCGCCACCACGTGCGGGCACCTGCCGTCCCGCCGCGCATCGGGCCGGCGGGCCATTGCAGCAGAACGGCGATGCTGACACCGCACAGCAGCATCAGCCAGGGCTCCAGGAAAAAGAGGTTGTAGCGGGTGTTGTAGAGCACGGGGGTCAGTTGCAGGGCCATGCCCAGGACCAGCAGCAGCAGCAGCGATAGCACCACCAGCTTTTCACCGTCCGTCCCCTGGGGTCCGGGCAGTGGCTGTCGGGCTTGCGCGGGCGCGCGTCTGGCTCCCAGGGTTCGTAGGGCCAGGGCCAGGGCTGCGAGGACGATGGCCAACCATTCGAAGGTTCTGAGGCTGCGCAGCTTGGATGCTATGCGCAGCTCGGGCGTGCTGTAGAACAGCCATGCCTTGAGCTTTCCCGCAAAGAACGACGCGTTATCCTGCAGCGAGGTGTTTTTTGCGATGTCCATCGCCACCCGTGCATTGACGCGGTCGGCGTCGCTGTGCAGCGGATTGCCCCGGGTGTGGGGGGCGGCGGTGAGAGGAGTGATGCCTGCGTCGTATTTGAAGCCGGAGTACACAGGCTCCAATCCCATCTTGAACGGACTGAGACCGTAGTAAAGCCCGGATCCGGCGCCGGTGCCAAGGCCCCAGACCCCAAAGCACAGGCCGTTCTTCACGACCACGGCGGCAGGCAGCAGCAGGGCGGCCAGCAAGGCCACGCACAGCCGATGATTGATGTACTTCGCCAGCCGGGCCATGACGCCCCTGGTTGGATGGGCACGGCGCGCGCAGAGTATGGTGAACGCCAGCGCGGCGATCAGGCCACCCAGTGCAAAAAGCTGCAGCACGGGCCGCGACAGCAGGGTGATCGTCAGCCCGGCGGCGAAGAGGCCCAGCATCATGCGGGGGCGGCGGTTGCCCAGCGCGTACTCGGTGGCGGCCGTGGTGCACAGCATCAGACCGAACAGATACGGCGATTCCGTCAGCACCTGAGGGACGAAAGATGCCAGCACCGGGAAGAAGACCAGCAGAGCGGTTGCCACAACACCGGCCCACAGGCCTCCCAGCAGGATGGCGCAACGCCACATCAGCAGGATGCATGTAAGGAACAGCACGCAGTTGGCCAGCTGAATGCGTGCCGGGTCCACATCCCACAGGGCGGCCCACATGTAGCCCAGAGGAGCGACGTGGTAGCTGGAGGGATCCGTGGTCAGAAAAGTCCAGGGCTGGTCCAGCAGCTTGCGGGCATTGGGCAGGTAGGTCCAGTACGCATCACCGTTGATTTCGGCATCTGGCGGGGGGAAGAACCGGATCAGGCGCTTGGTCGCCGCAATCAGCACGAAAGCCAGCCATAGCACTGAAAAATAGAATCCTAATTTGCGCCGCATGAAATTTGAGGCCAATATTCTAGGCCAGAGCTGCGATTTTTCGTTGGAACGAATCAGTCTGTGGGAAAGAGAATTCTTGATTCTAATCGATGGGCCGGAAGCGCCGCTTTGTGGTAATTTGTCGGAAATTTTTTTTACATTTCCGGACGGGGTGGCTGCCGTGCTGGATGGACTTGACGACAGGCTCGTAAATACCGGAAGCAGCACGAGCGGCGCCGTGAAGAAGGAAAGAAGGTATCGATATTCTCCGGCAATAGAGAAGAAGAAGACGGCAGTCAGTTGCAGAACGAAGACACTGCACACGACGAGACCGCTTCGATCCCGCAGGCGCCATGCCTTCGCGGTGGTGGCCAGAATGAGGAAAAGTCCCAGCCAAGGCGCCCAGAATATTGCGCGATATTCCAACGCGAAGTTGTACCATGGCATCAAAATCTGGTGCGACAGCAACTCCCGGAATAGAACGGATGATTCCGATTTTGTTTGCGAAAGAATATATTGCGCGGCTTCGGGAGGCGGAAGTCCGCCATTGGCGAGGGCGGCGTATGTGAATATATTGACCCTGCTTGCCATGAAGGCGGGGAAGTTATGCCAAAGATTGTATTTGAAGAATTCTTTGACAATTGTCTTCTTTGCCTGCTTGGGAAGGTGCAAAAGCGCGGGGCCCTCGTCGCTGAAGATGAGCGGGTCCCAATAGTAGTGGTCGTGGAACTTCAGTATGTGGGCCAGGGATTTTCCCGTGGAAGTCAGCGCTTCCACCGATTTATCGGATATGCGGGGCTTGTCGTACTCCCACAAGCCCATGGGTCTGTGCTCCATGAAACCGACGGTTTCATACAGTGCAAGCGGGAAGACGCTGCCAATGGGTGTGTGGTATTTGTATTGGGTGTTGGCGAACAATGCGATGGCGCACCATGGCAGTGTCACGGCCAGCAGCTTCCATCGATGAAGGCGTGGCAGGACAAAGAACAGTGCGACCAAGCCGATGGTATTGATGAACCCATTGGGGCGGGCGAACAATGCAAAGGGAATTGTCAGGGCCAGCATGCCGCACGCCACCGCATCAATGCGCCGCGCACGGTAGCAAAGCCATATTTCGAAAAGCATGCCCATCATGGCCATGGCATAGATTCCATCGGAATACAGTGCTATGGAGTAATAGAGCACGCTCGGGGCGAGCGTGACAAAGAAAAGGCAGTACCAGAAGCTTTTGTACAGGCGCTGGCCCAGCATCCAGCTCAGGATGCGCGCGCTCACGATGGTGCTGACGCACATCTGCACGATAATGGGGGCTTCCACGAGTCGCCATGGCCCGTAGAGCCAGAGGTTGTAGAGATACCAGAATGCAGGCTTGCCCGCCTGGGCCACTCTGTCGGTTTCCACCTCCAGCATGATCGCCAAGCTGTCCTGCCCCAGAACACCGGGCCAGAAAGCCAGCAGCCAGAGCGCGTAGGCAATACCCAGGAAAGTCAGTAACAGGAGGAATCTTCGTTGCGGGCTTCTGAGCATGGTGCAGGCTACGGTTTGCGGGGCTTGATTTTCAGTGCTCTTTTTTCTATGCCATGCCACGAGGCATAGGCCAGAGCCGTGGTGATGGCGATGGAGAGTGCCAGAACAGCCGTCGAGCCGATGGAGGGCCAGAAAAAATGAACCACGGTTTGCTGTACAGGGAAGGCAATCAGATAAAGTCCGTAGGAAGGGTCTCCCCATCGACCGAACTTGCGCAGAATGGGGGTTGACTGCATTCCGAGATAAATCAGCAGATAGGGCAGGGCTATCATCAAGGCGAGATAGCGGAATCCTGCAAACCAGGTGCAGATACCGGTACTCGTCAACACCATCATCCACAGCAGCGGCTTTTTGCTCCAGTAGGGTTGAAGCACGGCAATGGCAGAACCCTGGATGAAATACACCATCATTTCACGCTTCAGCTTCCAGTCGGCGTGAAAATCGGGTCCATATTTAACCTGGTACCAGATGGTGGTGACCAGGACGGCCAGAACCCAAACCGTGCGAATACGCAGCGCACCCAGCAACCCCGCGCAGGCCAGGATGACATAGCACTGCACCTCGTAGGGAATCGTCCATATGGACCCATTGGCCGCACCCTTCAGAGGGTTGTTCTCGAAAAGGCCTGGAAGTCCGGCCTTTCCATGCAGCCAAATGTTGGACAGATACCCGGAGGTCGCGCTGTCTTGCAGATAGTCCCTTGTCGGCAGGCTGGTAAGCCATACGCCCAGGCCATAGGCCGTCACGACGACGACAACGGTCAGTGCAGGCCAGATGCGCAGGGCGCGCCTCAGGGCAAAGCGTATGAGGTGCGGGTCGTTGTTCCAACTGGACGCGACGAGGTAGCCGCTGACCACGAAGAAAACCAGCACCGCGAAGCCACCCAGCGAATGTATGCCCAGGACCAATGGCTCGAATTGCCCGATGAGGGCGTGGTGGTGGCTGACGAGAACCGCCAGGGCCGCCACGATTCGGATGGCATCGAAGTTGTTGGTATGGGAAGCGGGCCGCAGGAGGTCGGGAGTGCTTGATGTCATGCCTGTCGTCTGGCTTGCCTGTGCTCAGTTTCCGGATTGCAACGCCAGTCCTGCATGCTCGCGCAGCGGATGGAAATGGATTTTCGGAAACCGCTCCTGCGCCAGCCGCACGTCATAGGGCGAGGTGCACAGATAGGCCAGCGTGTCGGCCGCATCGCGCGCCATGCGCAGCGGGTAGGCGTTCTCGAATTCACGCAGCTCGGCCGGGGTGTCGGCCGTGATCCAGCGGGCGGCCGTGTACTGGCAGCCTTCCAGACGGATGTCGCAGTCGTATTCGGTGTTCAGGCGGTGCTGCACCACTTCGAACTGCAGCTGGCCCACGGCGCCCAGCAGCATGTTGCCGCCGGCTTCGGGTTTGAAGACCTGGATGGCGCCTTCCTCGCCCAGCTGCATCAGGCCCTGCTGCAGCTGCTTGGTGCGCAGCGGGTTCTTGAGCACCACGGTCATGAACATTTCCGGGGCGAAGAAGGGCAGGCCCGTGAATTGGAGGTTGGTGCCGTCGGTGATGGTGTCGCCCAACTGAACGCCGCCGTGCGTGGTGAAGCCGATGATGTCGCCCGCATAGGCTTCTTCCACGGCTTCGCGGCGCTGGCTCATGAAGGTCACGACCGAGGTGGGGCGCAGTTCCTTGGCGGTGCGCTGCACCTTCATCTTCATGCCGGGCGTGTACTTGCCCGAGGCCACGCGCACGAAGGCGATGCGGTCACGGTGGTTGGCATCCATGTTGGCCTGGACCTTGAAGACCACGCCGGAGAAGCCTTCGTCCTCGGGGTGGATGATCTTTTCCACAGGCTGCTTGTTGACCAGCAGCGAGCTTTTGCGGGGGCCGGGCGGGGGCGACATGTCGACCACGGCATCCAGCACTTCCATGACACCGAAGTTGTTCACGCCGGAGCCGAAGAAGACCGGCGTGAGCTTGCCGGCCAGGAAGGCCTCATGGTCCCAGGGGGCCGAGGCGCCCTGGGCCAGTTCCATGCTGTCGAGCGCGTCGTCAAAGGCCTGCCCGAAGCGCGCGCGCAGCTTGTCGGCCTCGGCCAGGGGGATGGCCTCGAAGTCCTGGGGGCGGCGTTCGCTGCCAGGCTGGAACACCGTCATGGTCTGGGTGAGCAGGTTGATGATGCCGCCAAACTGCTTGCCCTGGCCCACGGGCCAGGTGACGGGGGAGCAGGGCATGCCCAGCTCGCGCTCCACTTCGTCAAGAATGTCCAGCGGATCGCGCACTTCGCGGTCCATCTTGTTGACGAAGGTGATGATGGGCGTGTCGCGCTGGCGGCAGACCTCGATCAGGCGGCGGGTCTGCGATTCCACGCCGTTGGCGGCGTCGATCACCATCAGCGCCGAGTCCACGGCCGTGAGCACGCGGTAGGTGTCTTCCGAAAAGTCCTTGTGGCCCGGGGTGTCGAGCAGATTGACCACATGGTCGCGGTAGCTCATCTGCATGACCGAGCTGGCCACCGAGATGCCGCGCTGCTTTTCGATTTCCATCCAGTCGGAGGTGGCGTGGCGGCTGGCCTTGCGGCCCTTGACGGCGCCCGCGATCTGGATCGCGCCCGAGAACAGCAGCAGCTTCTCGGTCAGCGTGGTCTTGCCCGCGTCGGGGTGGGAAATGATGGCAAAAGTCCGGCGGCGCCGGGTTTCCAGGGCGTAAGTCAAGGGGGAATCCAGGAGATGGGCTGTCGAGAGCGCACGGGCGTCTGGCACCCGTGGCGAATCGGAGCATTTTACAGAGCGTGGGCAAGAGATGGCTTTTGCATGGTGTCCCGGATTGGCCTGTGCATTGACCTGCTGCCTGGGGACTGTTACGACCTGCTTTCGTGTGCCGACGAAACCAATATGGGAATGAGTGCCAGCGGCATGGCAAAGAAAAGCAATAAGTAACGATACTCGCCCGCCGAGGCGAATGCAGCGATACCGGCCAGTTGCAACGCCAGGGGAATTGTCACAAGCAGGGCTGGCAGTTCCTTGCGGCGACAACTGCGCCACAGCAGCATTGCCAGCAGGCCCATGCCCAGCCAAGGTGCCCACAGCAGCCACCGCCACGCGTAGCTATATCTGTGCACGGTGCGCAGTGCCTGTTCTGCCCGGTCCAGCCCGAACCGGCGCATCTGTGACTGTGCCTGGGTGCGTTTCAGGACGTATTGCGCATAGTCGAGCGCAGGAAAACCACCCTGCGCAAGGGCTGCAGCCAAAAAAACGTTCACACGGCTGGCCGCCACGTCCGGCAGGTTGTGCCACAGGTTGTAGCGGAAAAATTCGCGTACCAACTCCTTGCGCTGCTCATCGGGTAGGCCCAGGAGCTGGGGTCCTGATGGATGGAAGACGAGCATGTCCCAATAGGCTGGATCCGAATATGCGAGCATCAGGTCCCGCGGGCGATAGCTGTCGAGGATTTCCAGGGTGCGCGCGGAAAGCTTGGGCTCCTGCAGCACCCACGGGTCGTTCATGAGGGGCTGCTTTTGCCATAGATCGTTCATGGCCCTGGGCTGGAGTAGCTTGACGGTCTCGAAAAGGACCAGTGAATCCGTGGCGCTTTGCGCGGTCGATTTGTGCAATTGGGTTCCTGCATAGACCGTGGCGCACCAGAACGCGATGATGGTCCCGAGATACCAGCGGCTGCGAAGGTCGGCGAGAAACAGGGCGAGCATGGCAGGTGCCAGGAAAACGATCCCGTTGGCGCGCACGAACACGGCCAAGGGCAAGGCAAGGGCAATCATCGCAAGGGACGCCCAGCTGTGCTGGCGCCGGCTGCACAGCAGCCATATTTCGAAGAGCAGCGCGCAAGAAGCCACGGCGAAGATGGCGTCCGGGTACAGCGTGCCTGTGAAATAGACCATGTGCGGCGCCGCGCAGATGAAGAGCAGCAGAAAAACGCACAGCGCGCGGTGCCGCGAGGTCCAGTACCAGGCCAGCATGCGGGCGAAGAACATGGCGCACAGCAATATCAGCGCGATGATGGGTACTTCCACCAAGTGGGTGGCACCGTAGGTAATACGTACGAAGTAGTACCACAGCACACCCTTGCCGGAACGGAATTTGTCCGGGTTGTCCACTTCCATGAGGACGGCCGCGCTGTCCTCGCCCAGCACGCCGGGCCAGAAGATCAGCAGCCATCCCAGGTACAGGAGGCTGAGCAAGCCCCAGAAACCCAGGAAAGTCCTGCCATCGGTTGCCTGGGCTGTCGTAGAAGTGTTTTTCACTTGGAGTGCAGGAGTCATAAGGGTGGGATGGCAGAGCGTGAAGGGCGGGGTTCTGAACCATTCGACAAGAGGCATCGGTGGACATCTTGATGCCGTCTTGATACGGCACGTCGCAATCTCAATCCGCTTTTGACAGCCCCGGCCCTAGAGTTTTCCCCATCGCAACAACAGGTGCCGCCATGCGGCGCCGATGCGGGAGAAATCCCTATGACCCTGACCGAAATCACCGGATGGCTGGGCGCCCTGGGCGCCCTGGCTGTGTTTGTCTACCTCGGATACGCATTGCTGCGGCCCGAACAGTTCTGAGGTGGCGCAGATGCAAGACCTGATCTTTATCGCCCTGAGCCTGGGCTGCTTCGGGGGCCTGCTGGCCTTCGTGGCGGCGCTGGGCCGGATTTGACTGCCTGAAAGGAGACCTCCATGTGGTTGACCTGGATGGAATATGCACTGGTGCTGCTGCTGATGACGGCGCTGGCCGTGCCCATGGGGCAGTGGCTGGCACGCTGCTTCACGAGTGAGCACCATGCCTGGATCGAGCGGCTGAGCTTTCGCGCCCTGGGCGTGAACCCGGCCGAGCGCATGGGCTGGCAGCGCTACGGGCTGGCGCTGCTGCTGTCCAACGGCGCCATGCTGCTGCTGGGCTATGCGCTGCTGCGCCTGCAGGGCTGGATGCCGCTCAATGCGCTGAGCAATGCGGCGCAGACACCGGACCTGGCCTTCAACACGGCCGTGTCCTTTGTGACCAATACCAACTGGCAGGCGTATTCGGGCGAGAGCAGCCTGTCCAACGCCACGCAGATGGTGGCCATCACCTTCATGATGTTCGCTGGCGCGACCACGGGCGTGGTCGCCGCGGCGGGTGTCATCCGCGGCCTGGCGCGCTCCAGTGCCTCGGACCTGGGCAACTACTGGGTGGACTATGTGCGCATGCTCTGGCGCGTGATGCTGCCGCTGAGCTTTGTGGTGGCCCTGGTCTATGTGTGGCAGGGTGTGCCTCAAACGCTGGATGGCCAGGTCTGGGCGACGACGCTGGAAGGCGCTCGCCAGCAGATTCTTCTCGGCCCCGTGGCCAGCCTGGAGAGCATCAAGCACATCGGCACCAACGGTGGCGGCTTCTTCGGCATGAATGCGGCCCATCCGTTCGAGAACCCCACGCCGCTGACCAACGCATTCCACATCCTGGGCATGCTGCTGATCCCGTCGGCGCTGACCTATGCGCTTGGCTCCATGCTGCTGCGCCGTCGCCAGGGCTGGGTGCTGTTCGGCGCCTGCCTGGTGATGTTCGTGGGCTTTCTGGCGCTGGTGTTCACGGCCGAGCAGGCCGGCAATCCGCTGCTCACGGCCGCAGGTGCCGACCAGCAGATCAGCGCCACCCAGCCGGGCGGCAACATGGAGGGCAAGGAGCTGCGCTTCGGCATCGCCGATACGGCGCTGTTCGTGACCACGACCACGGCCGCGACCACGGGCTCGGTCAATGCCATGCATGACTCGCTGACGCCCCTGGGCGGGCTGGTGCCGCTGGCGCAGATGATGCTCAACTGTGTGTTCGGCGGCGACGGCGTGGGCCTGATCAACCTGCTGCAGTACGCCATCCTCACGGTTTTCCTGGCTGGCATGATGATCGGCCGCACGCCCGAGTTCCTGGGCAAGAAGATCGAGGCGCGCGAGATCAAGCTGGTGATGCTGGCCGTGATGGCGCACCCGATCTCCATCCTGGGCTTCACGGCGTTGGCTGCGGTCTGGCCCGACACCATGGCCAGTCTGACCAACCGGGGGCCGCACGGCTTCTCGGAGGTGCTCTATGCCTATGCCTCGGGCACGGCCAACAACGGTTCGGCGTTTGCGGGCCTGAATGCGAACACGCCGTTCTTCAACACCACCATCGGCCTGGCCATGCTGGCTGGCCGCTATCTGACACTGCTGCCCATGCTGGCCCTGGCCGGCAGCCTGGCGGCCAAGCCCACCGTGCCTGCGGGGCCGGGCACCTTCCCGACGGCCACGCCGCTGTTCATGGGCTTGCTGGTCTTCGTGGTGGTAGTGGTCGGTGGACTGACCTTCCTGCCTTCGCTGGCCCTG
>JANDJZ010001167.1:0-11194 GCA_027943245.1 Acanthamoeba sp. SK_2022b | reverse complement strand
CACGCTGCGCGGGCCGCGCGGCGTGTCCAGCGCATTCCAGTGCACCCAGGTATTGCAGATCACGCGCGGAAAGCGGATCCAGATGGCCGAGCCGCGCAGGTGCGTGGCATTGCTGACCAGGGCATGGCCGTCCAGCCAGGGGGCGAACAGTTTTTCGCAATAGGCAATGCCCTCTTCCTGGCTCATCTGCTCTATGCCGGCGGCCTGCCAGGTCTCCTCGGGCGTCTCCACGATGAAGGTGGACATGCCGTCTTCATAGCGGTAGGCATGGGCCTGGAACCAGCCGTGCTCGGTCTGCACGAAGGCGAAGGTGAAGGCATCGAACACCTTGGTCGTGCCCAGCCACACGAAGCGGCAGCGGCGCTGGTCGATATCGGGCCGAAAGGTATCGGCATAGCGCGTGCGCACCTGGCTGTTGATGCCGTCCGAGGCGATGACCAGGTCTGCGTCGTACTCGCGCGCCATCGCCTGGTCGTCCTGCACGAAGTTCTCGAACACCAGCTTCACGCCCACGTCCTCGCAGCGCGCCTGCAGGATGTTGAGCAGCTTCTTGCGGCCTATGCCGATGAAGCCATGGCCGCTGCTGCGCAGGCTTCGGCCCTTGAAGTGGATGTCGATATCGTCCCAGTGGTTGAAGGCGTCACCAATGGTGCGGGCCGACACCGGATCGGCCTCGCGCAGGTTGTCCATGGTGGCGTCCGAGAACACCACGCCCCAGCCAAAGGTGTCGTAGGGCCGGTTGCGCTCCACCACCGTGACCTCGTTGGCGGGGTCCTGCAGCTTCATCAGCAGGCCGAAGTACAGGCCGGCGGGACCTCCACCGATACAGACGATCTTCATACCGCAAACCCTTTTCTCGACGGGCGGCAGGCGCCCCAGGTTCAGCAACAGTGCCCAATCACTTTAGGCCTGAATAGTTTAGGTTTGAAATATATGGACAAACCGCCACCACGGACATGGGGAGAACACGGATATGCCACCGGCTCCCGTTACGATGCCCGCTCACCAGGAGACACCCGCTTGGAGAAATACCGCTTCAATGTCTTTGGCCGCATCATCGCCATCGAACGGGCAGACGCCCACTGGCGCTGCTTCAACGTGGGCGCGGACGGCAAGCGTGCCCCTGCCCTGCTGGCCATCCCCGCCGACGTGACCCACGCCGAACTGGCCCAGTACCTGTACGACATCTATCACGAGAGCGCAGCCGCATCGGACCAGGACATCTTCGAGATCACCTGACACCCGGCCCGCAGCGCCCCCCGCATTCCCAACCCCCTCTATCCGCCAAGGAGCCCCTCTTGTCCCAGCCAACCGAAGTCCGCGAACTGAAGCCGGGCCTCAGCCCCTTCCCCGATGCCGCCGACATCTTCGTGGCCGACCAGCCCTGGCTGGCAGAGCACCTGCTGCCGCTGATCTCCATCGACCTGGGCCTGGTGCGGCCCGAACTGGCCGGCACCGTGGTCCACATGCTGTGCCCCGTCGAGCCCTTCGAGGGCTGCATAGGCGATGAGACCGAAGCCCACCACAACGCCTTCACCGCCCCCAACTGGTTTGCGCTGGAACTGACGCCCGACAACCGCTACCGCTTCCTGGGCAACGAAGGCTTCTTCCAGCGCGCGCCGCAGCATGGCGGCCAGTTCACCAAAGGCGCCTACGCCTGCGAGCACACCGACGAAATGCTGGCCAGCCACGCCAAGGCCAGCGCCTACTACGCCCAGCATGGCCGACTGGCCAGCTACTCGCGCTACGGCAAGGGCGAGCCCATGGAGCAGGACTACCTGGACAGCCTGGGCGGCGGCATCTGGTACGGCAACTGGACCAGCCACCCGCCCATTCCCCCGGCCTTTCAGCTGGACGAGGCGGAGAACGCCGGCATGGGCGATGAACTGGAAGACGACGGCATCCGCATCACGCGCGACGGCAAGCCCTTCTTCCACGTGGCCAACGTGGCCGGCTACAACTGGTGCGCCACGGGCGCGGACAGCATCCTGCTGTTCTACGAGCCGGAAAGCCGCACGGCGCTGTTCACCTTCGACTGGACCTGAGCCGGCCGAGCAGCGCCGCTCAGACGCGGCCCTGCTCGGGCGTGACGATCAGTTGCGCCAGCAGCGGGCGGATGCGATCGTCCTGGTAGTAGCCGCCGTACTCCGTGTAGCGCAGAAAGGCGGCATTGCAATGGTGGCAGCGCCAGAGCGTGCAGCGGTTGTACGGGTGCCAGCCCAGGGCGATGGGAGCATCCGGCGACCACTGGTTCGTGCACTGTAGGTGGTATTCATCAAGCAATTCCCGTGTCTCCGGCGTGCCCAGCGCACCAACCTGCTGCAGATGCGAAGTCTTGTCCGCCCCCGACAAGGACTCCCAGCCCGGCCTCCACAGCACAGCGCAGTCCGCGCATCGCTGCTGCTCGGCCGCCGCCGTAGCGAAGGCTCTCAATTCGGGTTCGGGAAGGGGGTTGAAGTTGTCATGGAACGGGGCCTCGGTTTCCATGGATTGTCCGGCAGGTTTGGGGGCGGGCTACCGGCGTGGAAAACATCTTGCTACTCCACGAACCTGGAAACGCTACGGTACTCTTCACCACCGACTGGACATCACGATCAGCCATGGCCTTGCCCCGGGTAGTCGGCTGGCAGGCATGCCCGTGTCAATCCAGCGGCTCGGGGCAGCCAGCGGCGTTGCTCCCCTCCAGACAATCGAACGCCCTTTCGGCACAGGCCTCCACTCTCGTCCATTCGCCAACTTGCATGTAGAAGCTGTCCGGCATCTCCCTGCCGTACGCCTCAAAGACGGCATTGATGGCATCCACCAACTGCCCCATCAGTGCTGCCTCCTGCTCATCGAGAAGAATTTCACCGATCGCCATACGAGCATCGCTACCAAGATCCGTATCGTCAAAAAATGAAATGTGTGGCCAAATCAAGATGGTCGTATTGAACGTCTGCAGGGAAATCATGATTCACCCAGACTTTCATTTGATAATTCAAATCCTTGAATTTCCTCAGATATCCTAGCAGCTCCATCCTCATTTCAGGATATTTCAAGCGAGGCATCTCAATATCATCCTGTCCTGCTCCCTGTCGATTGTGAGTAGCACTAGGCTCGTAGCCAAGTCCAAATCACCGTTGCTTCATCAAACGGTGCAAGACCTAATATCCCCATCGCATCACCTGCGCGTTTGTAGACAAACCTGTGCGGCGCATCTGCCAGTATGTGGGCTCGGGGATGGTCAGAAGGCAGTCGCCCCTCCCAGATGCCGGATTCGGGTGTTCTTGCTCCAGAGCGGCAAGTCAATGATCTGCGTGTAGGCGTTTCAACAGGCACTGCACTGGCTTGCTCAGGTTGCGGAATAGGCGCCGCTTCCCGCCATTCTCCAGAATGCACCAGGCTGAAAGTACTCAGCCTGTTTTGTTGATCGAAGGTGGCCACTACACCCCATGTCTGCCCTCCCTTTCCTTCGATGGGGAAGCACAGCATGGGGTGCATATGCATCACTTCGTCGGGAGAAGGACTCAACAACTGCATCAAGCTCTCTGGTTCAATGTCTCTAGGCTTGGTGTTTTGAAACCAAGGGCCCTGCCAGGAATATGCATCCAAAGTAAAACTCTGCAGCCCCCATTTCAAACTCTCTTCAGCAGCCGTTGGATTTAGACATTGCACGGCAAGTGTCAACCCATTTTCTGCAGAATTGAAATGATAAATACCTTCGCTCAAGTGTTGAAAAATAACATCTGAAGGAACATTTTCCAAATCAGGCAGGAGGAGCAGCCACTCCAGGCGACTCTGGGCACCAAGCTGCTCGATGAGAAATATTGGCAATTGATGGATTTGGCTATTCATAAGATTATCTTATATATTTGCATTGTAAGTTCGGCTCAACCTGGGGAAAATAATGTTTTATTCAATCAATATTCAGCCAAAGATCACGAGTTCATCCATTAGCAAAAAATCTTAAAAATTACTAAATCCTTCATTACACAAATGAAAGTCACACCTCAAATAATTATCTCCGCATTTACAAATCATGCTCACGAATATTCTATATATCTGACTGAACCCATTTCACTCTAGATTTATAAAGCGCATAGTTTTCAATGAGTTTATTTATTGCGAAGATAGTATCAGCATCTTTATCAACATAAATTACTGTGCCTTTTTATGGAGAGTTCTCGCAATAATGAAAAAGAACCACTCCCACATCTTTGTTAGATTTGTAGCAGTAGTAGCACACATCCAAATCATCGGCATCTTTGATAAAGATAAGGTTGTGCTTGTTAGAAAGATCGGATGGGGCGTCAGACAAAAGAATCAAAGGTTTTGACTCTCCGCTTGGCCAAGGGTTTTTATGAGTCATTTATTAATCCTTGTGATTTTCACAAAAACCTTCCCACTCCGCAAATTTCCATTAGATATATAAATTACCGACACACCCACTCTAATATGCCCGTGCGTATATTAGATTATCCAGATGATCATCGAAATCTGATGAGGGAAAACATTCAACCACCCAGTCTTTGATATCATCAGAATCCCCGTATACCTCACCACCCGCATTGGTTATCATTTCGCAGTCATCTTTAGAAGGTGTTATACAGAAAAATGCTCTTATAAAAAGTATGTCATCAGCTTTTTTAATTGTTATGCTCTTAACATTGCTGTTTATATTAAAAAGAAAAGCTCTTTGACATGAGCGCAATACCTCTCCAATACTGCTTTTCTGTTTCATTTCCACATCTTTTCAAGAAAATTTTTCGAAATTAACAGAAAACCATTGTCACCTCTCTGATTCATGAAGACGTGGTTGTTTTTATTGCACCTGGCAATCCATGATAATTTCAGTATTTAAATATGTATCCTCCAACCCTTTGCTCTATAAAAATAGGATCTTTTTGAATCAATTCTCAACGCCTATATTCTCTAAATTCTGATCGCATCCAATAATTCTACACATCCTCAGACGATTTCATTTCCTATATATTTTTAACTGGTCACATTTATTTGAGTTTATTAAAAATAATAGAAATTTAAAAAATCACGCAACCAACTTTTTCTTGAATAAAGAAATTACTTTTGATGCAAATTCATCATGCACATCGTTGCAAAACAGAACGATAAATCTCAAATCCTTTTCATTGGGAAATGCACTATGTGCAACAAATTCAACAGCATCCTCTATGCTTTCATCCATATATAAATGGTCGGGATATCAAAATTACTCGCATCTAGAATCACGTCATCAATAATCTATTCAGCTTCGTCAGCGCATCCGCCCCAAGTTGCAAAAAATTCGCAATTGACGCTTAAGATGGCATTTATAGAATTTCTAAATTTAGGTTGCAATCTATTTCCCGTCACCACAAAGCAACAGTTTTCATGCCTTTCGCCGTCAAATTGACTGATTCATAGTCTTCTATTGGCTCAATCGTGCATTTCATTTTTAATTTCTCTGATTGAGAATTTTCTTTATGTTTCATTCAAACGATCTAATTTCTCTTTCAATATATATTATTCTTCTTTTTAACCTGCTCGGCTTCATCAGCCATGCCAAGCCCTCATCGCCTGCAGTTCATGAATACACGGCCTAATTGCTGAGACACAGTTCATCCTTCCGAAAAATTTTTGGGACTGCTTTTCTTCATTCAGACATGTCACTCATACAACGCGAATTACCCAAACTCAATATCACCATCAGTAAATAGAATTTTATAAATCCGAGTTTTATCTTCATCAGAATTTATTGGCACAAAATCAATACTCTTTTTCAATAGATTATCATCCAATATATAAAATCCAGAAGATTTTATCTTATTTATTAATTTATTCAGCAATTCATCTTTACCAATTTCAGAAATCGCTTGCACCATAGAATCACCCAATTGGCCTAAGATCGCCACATAGTTACCTACCCATGAAATCATTAGCGTATAATTTGCAAGACTTCCTTTTACAGAGAGAATAAATCCAACGTCATCATTTTCGTCTGTCACGTCTATTATTTCCGCAATCTTTTCCAACTCATTTTTAAGAGCAATAGATTCATTTGTTGGAATACAAACCTCGGAATAATTCGGCTCATTTAATGACCGATATTTAAGCAATATCTGCTTCTTTATTTCTTCAATCATTTTATTTCCTCATAATCCCAGCTGGATGCCCATGAATTTTCCCACTATTGTCCAGATGTACTCGAACAGTGGATTGGGGCAAGCCAGTAGGTGATTCGCCAATAGAAAAGCCAAAATCATAATCCCTGACCCAGGGCTTTCCTGGGACAGGCTTACCCTTGTGCCAAGCCTCCTGCGTTATCTTATCTGCATCTACATTTTCATGAAATGTGGATGTGGGCTTTCCTCCTTTTTTTCTATTTTTATTTTGTGGAGTATTTGCTATATGCCCATCTTGTTTCTGGCGATTTATTTTTGGCGACGGCTTGACAACATATATTCCAGTATTAACCGGTGATCTTGGGGAGGTCATTGCGGTAACCACAGGCCTGACTTGCGTTGGCGTAACTGCACGAGCTCCCCCACGTGCAGCAGGCACACCAGCAACGCCCGCCAAATCCAACCCCACCTGCCCCATGCTCTCCACAACAGGCTCCGGCGCACCAGCCATCCTGGCCAGCGCAGCAGGTGCACCAAACACAGGCCCTAAAAACAGGATGCCCAAATTGTTGGCCGCTGCACGTCGCCGCTCATCCTCCGCAGGGTCCCACGCCCTCATCTCGGGCTGCCTGGGTTTGGCCCAGTCAGGCTCATGCCCAGGCGCCCAGCAGGTGTACAGCCTGGCTTGGGTCACATTGGGCAAAAGGCTGACCGCCAGGGACTCTCTGGCCCAGGGCATAGGCTTGCCCGAGTTCGGGTTGAGTCCATAGGGATTCAGCACATCACTTTTACCGGTTTCATCAGCCATGCCAAGCCCTCACCGCTTGCAGTTCATGAAAACCCGATCCAGATGCCGGGACACAGGCCTTCCTTCCGCAAACACCGTGGGGCTACCCTCCTTCACCCAGACATGTCCCGCGCCTTCGGAAACACTGGAGTTCACACCGCTGCCAGCATCGCCCTCTACGCCTTGGACGATGCTGTCCAGCATTAGTACCGGCTCCCCTCTGGCAAAGACTGTTTTGGCGTAGAGGGCAAATTCGTGGTCGAGCGTGCGGCTGATGTCAAAGGGGATGACGTCATCTCCTACCTCGCACCAGTCGGGCTCGCTGTTGATGGCCACCCATTGGGACTCGCGATTGGCTATGTGCTTTTCAGCCATGGATGCCCTTTCATTTGCGCGGGGCCGTTTTGGCCGTGACGGTGTCCTGAACGGCCATGTCAATCCGCACCTGCTGCGTCTGCATGGCCTGGTTCATGGTCAGGCGCCATGTCATGTAAAGGCGCCTCGCATCCAAATCCAGCTCGACGGTGTCCAGATTCATGGGCTGGAGCGCAAAGGCACCTTGCGAACCTTGCCCGCTGGCGGTGATGCTCCAGCCGGGAAGGTCGCAGTACAGGGGCTTGTCTGCGGTCAGGCCCAGCACCTGGATGGATTCCTGACCTGTCCAATAAGGCTCGAAGATCCAATCGGGATGGGCGGCCTGCAAGAAGCGGGGATTGAAGTCGGCGGGGTAGTCCGCCGTCTGGTTGCGCCGCAGGTCCTCTTTCCACTTCTCGTCATAGGTTCCTGCATGACGTTTGCGGCTGCCCCAGGTACGGGCGATAGGTCCCAATGCGGGTATGGCAATGGATTTGTCTACAGCGGACAGGGGATTGGCAGCGAGCTCTATCCGGGCGGCGGGATAGTGCACCTCCTTGTCCATGCGGTGCACTGGAAGGTGGCCTCGGCCTACGGGGTTGAGGTCATGCCTGATCCAGCCATCTCCCTGCTGGTAGCTGCCGCCGTAGGCCAACTCATAGCGCAGCTCCACGTGTTCGCAAGGCTTGGGAGCACTAAGATGCCAGCCCTTGAGCAGGCTCCACTGCCAATGCCGCTCGCCATGCAGAAACATGGTTTGCTTGCGGGTTGCGCCATGGCTCTTGATGGTGACTTCTGCTGCCCAGCTACTGGCCCCAGCTGATGCGGGTCGTGCCGCTCCGCTGATCAGGAAGTCGGTGGCGATCTTGTGCAGCAGCACGTCGCCCGTTTTTTGCAAGGATGCGTATGCATCGCGGCTGAACTCACGGGGCTGGTCCGCCATGTGAATGGGCGGTACCTCACCTTGGGGAGCCGGCGCCAGGCACAGGCCTCGCTTGTCTTGCACGAGTTGGCAGGCTGCCTTGACGATGAGCACGTCATACATGCGCTTGCCCGGGCCCATTTTTTCGAAGGCGAACCATTCGAAGGGCGTGTAGTTATCCACCTGCTGCAGTTGCATGACGGCACTCAGTTCAGGTCAATCCGCTCGGAGCTGACCTGCACGTGCTCGCTTCCGTCGAGCGTGATCAGCTTGCCGTTGAGGTTGACCGTGCCATCGCTTTTCATTTCCAGCACGCTCTTACCGACCTTGAGCGTGATGCTGTCGGGCTGCATTGCGATGCTGGACTCGCTGCCTTGCGCCGCGCCGCCGGAATCAGAGGAGCCCACGATGTTCATCGCCATGCCTGGCGTTGCACCGCCACCGCCGCTCCCACCACCACCAACGGTGAGCGTGTACTTGCCGCCGACCTTGGTGTCCTTGCTCTGGCCGATGGTGGCGCTCTGGCTCATGCCCACTGTGGTCACCATCATCATGCCCACATTGAGGTTGTAGGCCATGCCGATGTTGGTCATGCGAGCCACGCCGATGTTTTCCATCTTGCCTATGCCCACGTTGTACATATTCATCAGGCCGATGGTTTCGGTCTTTATTTTTCCGACACTGATCTTCCATTGGCTGCCAATGGAGTCGGTCTCAGTCACCCCAACGGTCTGCTGCGGTTCTTGCCGATGGAGATGTTCTCGTCGATGCCGACATCCTCGTTGCGGTTGTCGCCGATGCTGATCTTCTCGTCGTGGTCCACCCGCTCCGTGCGGTTGTTGTGCACGGTGATGGTCTCGTCGCGGTCCACGGTCTCGGTGCGGTCGCGGTGGATGACGCTGGTCTCGTCCCGGTCGATGGTCTTGCGCCGGTCGTTGCCCACCCATTTGTCCTCGTCGTTCTCGACTTCGGTGAGCTGGTCCTTTTGCGCATGCAGCCACAGCTGTTCTTGCCCGGCCTTGTCCTCGAAGCGGATGGCGTTGGCGTCGCCCGGGCCGTTCTTCATGCCCGCGCCTGCGGCACCGCCCTTGCTCGACCGGGTCTTGATGCCCGATTGCGTGGCGTTGGCCGGCAGCGCCCAGGGCGGCATGTTGGCCGCGTTGTAGACGCAGCCCGTGACGATGGGATAGTCCGGGTCGCCGTTGAGGAAGTCCACCACCACCTCGTGCCCTATGCGCGGGATGGAGATGGCGCCAAAGCCTGGTCCTGCCCAGTTGGTGGCCACGCGGATCCAGCAGCTGGAGTTCTGGTCCTTCTTGCCCAGCCGGTCCCAGTGGAACTGCACCTTGATGCGGCCGTATTCGTCGGTCCAGATTTCTTCTCCGGCCGGACCCACGACGACGGCGGTCTGAGGGCCCGTGGTGCGCGGCTTGGGCGTGGTGCGCGGCGGCGTGAAGGCCAGGCTGGTGGGCTGGGCCTGCAGTTCGTAGCGCTGGAAGGAGCCGTCTTCGGCGGCGCTGCCCTTGGCGCCCGGGGCCACAGCGCTGACGCGGGGGTTCTCCTTGAGGTGGTAGCTCAGGCCGGTGATCAGGTACTGCCGGTTCTGGTCACCACGCGGGTAGTTGTAGAGGCTGAAGGTGTAGCCCGTGGCCAGCGCCCGGTGGCAGGACTGGCCCCGCACCCGGCTGTGGCCCGTGAGGCCTTGCTTCAGTCGCACGCGGATGTAGGCATCTCCATCGCCGTACTCCGTGTAGCCGCCCGGCCATTCGTAGGTTTCATGGCCGTCGTGCGCATGGCCCGGTGGATCGCGGCGCATGTGGGACAGTTCGGCCCGGGGCTTTTTGAAGTCGTAGTCGTCGATGTAATGGCGGCCCGGCTTGATTTCCTGCTCCAGCTGCCAGGCGTGGATGTTTTCCTGATCGCCTGCGGCGGCTTTTTCCGGGGGATAGAAGGGAATGGATTCACCACCGGGCAATGCGCCATGCGAGGCAATGATGTCGTCGCACAGCACCAGGGTGTGCTGGCCCGATGCGTGCTCGAAGAAATAGTAGATGCCTTCGTGTTCCATCAATCGCGAGACGAAGTCGCAATCGCTTTCGTTGTATTGCACGCAGTAATCCCAACTGCGATAGGCGCGCGTGAGTTTCCTTTGCATTGGATGGCCATAGACGCCCAATACCTGCTCGACGATGTCGGGCACGTTGAGGTTCTGGAAGATGCGAAAGTCGCTCTTGCGCGTGGCCAGCCACAGCCAGGGGCTCAGCCGCGCCTTGTAGGCGTAGTGGCGGTGGTCCTGGCCCTGCATGCCGAAGCGGGTGACGATGCCGTCGATGAAGCGCCTGCCGCCGCCCTGGGTTTCTATTTCTATGGTGGCGTTTTTGCCCAATAGGGCCTTGGGATCGATGCTTTCGCTTTCGCTGAGCATTTCCACATCGAGGCTGAAGAGCTGGCTGATGTTTTCCTGGCCGCGCAATTCACGGAAATGCAGTTCATCGCCCAATGGCGTGTGGATGGTGACTCGGCGTGTCATTGTATGAACCGCCCTGGGGGCGGCCTCCCGTCTCTTGGTGAGGCGGGATCATAGACAAGCCTATGGCTATAGGGCAATCAAATGCAGGGTCAGATACATCCTGTAAATGTAAGCAATTTCCCATCTTGGATACAGGCATGTATTTGAATGGCATGCCACCCATTGATCTTCAATGCCATTCAACCCTCCATCGCGCCTTGAATTTCGCCTTGAACTGCGAATGCATTGCGCGTGCTCACACTCCCAAATACCGTTCCCACAGCGCTCTGTCCCCATCCAGCGCGGCCGAGTCTCCGCTCCATACGACCTTGCCGCGCTCCAGGATGAGGTGGCGGTCGGCCAGGCCCAGCAGGCGCTCCACGTATTTGTCGATGACCAGGATGGTCTGGCCAGCGGCGCGCAGCTGGGCCAGGCAGGACCAGATCTCTTCGCGGATGCGGGGGGCCAGGCCCTCGGTGGCTTCGTCCAGGGATGAGCAGGCGCGGGTTGGTGACCAGGGCGCG
>JANDJZ010001166.1:0-10238 GCA_027943245.1 Acanthamoeba sp. SK_2022b | reverse complement strand
CTCGTTGAACTCGCTGCACTGCAGGCTCTCCATTCTGTGACGGTCCAAGACGTGATTGATTTGTTGTCGACATGCACGGGGTTGCACCGGGTAGAGCGGCGGAGTGAGGCTCACGGCCAGCAATGTGGGACCGTGACAAGGGAGAGAGAGAGACACGCACAGCAGGTTCTTCTTCTTGGTCATGGGGCAGATGAGGACCGTGGGGAAGGCCAAGCTATCAGAGAACCTGACGCCAGTCGACCTGCGCTCGAAGCGGCCTCCAAGCATGAGCCACGCGTCACGAGCCAATCACATGGCGCTCACACGCGCGTACCAGTCGGGATTGGTGTAGGACTGGTAGCTGAGATAGACCTGATATCCGGTGTAGGCCAGGAAGCAGAGCAACAGCAACACCCACAACCCCTGCACACGCGCCATCCCACGGTGTGGCCAACACGTTGCCGAATTAGGACATTGTTGACATTGTGGCTATTTAATGGGGAGTATTGGGGGGGGGCAGTGCACCTTGCTGAACCAGTTGGCGCGGCGCTGGTCGGCTGTGGTCTGGGCGATGTACATCATGTCCCCCACCGTGTATCCCACCGTCCACATGAACATCTTGCCGTCGTCGCCCCTGTGGGTCCCTCTGCCCTTGTGTTTCCGCTGCCCTCGTTTATCTTACCTTGCCCTCTCTTTCTTCGTTCTTTGCCGCACCCGCAACGCGATCCGCAGATGCCAATTCCCGGGCTTGCTGACGTCATCCTTTTAATACTCAAATGCATTTCCGAAACGTTTCGTAAACATCAACATCTCCGAGAAAGGCCCCGAACGGCGCATAACGTTTCCGTCGCGAAGATGGAAGCGAGGCAGGAAGATGGCGGGGTGGCCGACGCGGAGGGGGTTGACGATGAATATGGTGCGGGTGTCCACAGGAGCCCGTCTCCCTCGCCACTCGAGGAGACAGAAGCTGAGGCGACGCCCAACGGTGGTGGCCACCACAACCTGCGCCGTCGCCGCCACCACAGGTACGCGCTACACCCAAAACAAAAAACGAATAATAAATAATAAATAATAAATAAATAAACGCTATGCCCACACACAGGGGAGGAGAGGCGGACGTGGAGAGCGGCGGGGTGGCTGCCCTGAGGCTGTGGTGGGCCGCTCGATCCGCCCGCAAGCTGGCACGGCGACGGTACGCATGTCGACAACCCACCCCAAAAAAGGCGCGATGTGAGCGGGGCAGTGGACTACGCGGTTGACACCAACCAACCAACAAACAAACAACTTACCACCAACCAACCAATCAACAGGTACAACTGCGGATTGGTGGCGTTGATAGTGGTGGGCGCCGCGCTGCTGGCGCTCATCCTCTTGCACGGCACCCATGATCTGCTCGAGACCACAGGCACGCGCCGCTGGGCCCGCCACTCTCCGAGGGGAGACATACACACGCTCATGCCGCACACGCACACGCACGCGCGCGTGATATGTGGCGTTGCAATGGCTGTACAGGGAAGCAGCCGGCGCTGCTGAGCGACCAGCTGCTCAAGCGGATGAACAACGGCAAGCGCATCCTGGCCAATTACCCGCACGCCGACAGGGCCAACGCGACCGCGGGCAAATACGTGCCCGAACAGGACATCTCCCTCTCCAAGCACAAGGTGGTCTACGTCATCGTCGATGGCCTGCGATACGACTGTACGCTGTCCGCCCCGTGCCCGCGTTGGTCTCCAGCGCGCGTGCGGTGCATTGAAAGCCACACGTGTCGTGTCGTGTCGTGTCGTGTCGTGTCGTGTCGTGTCGTGTCGTGTCGTGTCGTGTCGTGTCTCGTTGGTAGACCTTTGGAAGAATCCGAAGCTGCGCGCGCTGGTGACGCGGCCGGACTTTGCAGAGGACTCGCGCGCGTGGAAGATCTACGCGTCGACGCCCACCATCTCCGTGCCCAACTGGGCCTCGCTCGTCACCGGCGTGCCGCCCGAGGTCAACGGGTAGGCCACCACCAAAAATCAGACACAATTTTTTACAAAAAAAATAAACAAATAAATAATAAATAATAAATAAAATAAAAATGCTGACGTCACGCTGTGCAGGTTCCTGGCCAATGACGGGCGCAAGGAAATGGTGTTTGACTCCATGTTCCGCTCCGCGCGCCGGTTCGGCGTCCATAGGTACAGCCAGCGTGGCGTGCAACTCCGCGGGGGGGGGGGCGACGCGATCGACGCGCGGCTCACGGCGGTGTCTCCTCCTTCCTTGCCTGCCTTGCGCTCCAGGGCCGTGGCGGGCGTGTCGTGGCTCTCGCACATGTACAGAAGCGACCTCGAGCTATCGCGAGGCGACGGCGCCATCACCCAGACCGCCCTTCGGGTTCGCCTTCCACCAACACGCAACACGCACACGCACACGCACACGCACACGCACACGCACACGCACACGCACACGCACACGCACACGCACACGCCACTGACGTGGTCACAGGAGTACGAGCTGGTGTCGCCGGATCCGATGGCGGCGGAGATGCTCCTGAACTCGTTCGACCCCAAGTCGCCGGACTACATGCCCTACCGCCTGTTCCTGATGCACTTCATGGCCGTCGACGACATGGGCCACATCCACGGCGTCACCACCGACTACAACCCCTACAACACCTACCAGAAGGTGATATTTAATTAATTTATTTGAATATTATAATTTATATTATATTATATTTTTATTTATTCATTTTTATTTTTATTTGAAATGTTCGTTTTTTTTTTATTTTTGTGTATTTACTCAATTTACTTGTATTTATTTATTACAGGCCATCAGCAACACGACCGAGGTGCTGGCGAGCCTGGTCGACCTGCTCGACAACGACACGACGCTCGTGGTCACGTCGGACCACGGCCACATCGACCGAGGCGGCCACGGCGGCACGCACCCGCAGCTCAAGGCGATCCCGCTGATCGTGTACCAGCGCGGCAGCGGCCTCGGGCGGGGCGTCAGCGTCGACTACCCGCCGGCCGAGTCGGACACGAGCGACCTGCCCGAGCCCAAGCTGCCCATCGGCGGCTCCGACGGCGGCGGCGACGACACGGCCAACTACGAGGGCGCCAAGCGGCAGGACGACGACGACGACGCCGCCGCGGTGGTCGTGGACGCGACGGCGACGGCGTCGACGCTGACCTACGGGCTCAGCGCGGAGCGGGCCCGCAGCAACCTGGACGTGGTGGGCACCGTGTGCGGCCTGCTTGGCATTCCGATCCCCCGGCAGAGCCTGGGCCTGGTGGTCGAGGAGGCCATCGACGGCCTCGTGGCCGACCCGGTCCGCCGCGAGGCCGTCTACCGCGACCTCTTCCTGCAGAAGAAGGGCATCGTCTACGAGCTCCTCCGCGCGCTCGACGTCGACCTGGACGCGCTCACCGCCACCTTTAACTACTCGGCGTGGGACGCCGGCGCCGTGGGCCCCGTGGCCGACGACTGCGCGGAAAACTCCGGCGCCGGCAACAAGACGCCCGAGGCACGCCAGGAATGCTACAAGGCGCGGGCCAATCACCTGCTGCGCGCCTACTACGCCAAGCGCGACGACGTGCTCGCCGCGCGGGTGACCCGCAACGTGCTGGCCAACCTCGCCCTCACCCTCCTCGCGCTGCTCGCCGTCCTCTTCATCGCCCAGCGCCACTCGCTGGCCGACCCGTGCGCGGTCCCCGCCTACCTCTGGCGCGCGGTCGCGGTGCCCCTGGCCCGGCGCGCCTACGGCCTCGCCCGCCATCGCCTCGGCAGAGGCCCTCTGGTCATCAACGCCAGCGGTACACTCATGTTGTTGTTGTTGTTGTTGTTGTTGTTGTTGTTGTTGTTGTTGTTGTTGTTGTTGATGAAGAAGAAGATGATGATGATGATGATGATGGTGTAGTGGATAACCAGGGCTTGTCGTTCGGGGCGGAGGAGGACGGCGCCGCGGCGGTGCTGGGCGGGCCCTCGCTCGGGGCACCCGGAACGGGCCCGGAGGCGGCGCAGGACCTGCAGGCCATGCTCGGCAGCTTCGTGGTCGTGGGCGCCTACTACCTCATCAACGTGCTCGCCGTCGTCTTCCATTGCAAGAAGCAGGTACCGCACTTGCCCCTCAGCGCACACAACACACACACACACACACACACACACACACACGCACACACACACACACACACACACACACACACACACACACACGTGTGCGCGCGCGATGGATGTCGGGTGGCTGATGCGGCGGTGGGGAGAAGGGGAACGACTGGGACTTCACGCTGTGGAACTTTGACATGGACGCCTACCTCTACCTGGCGCTCGTCCCGGCGATGAGCGTCTTCGTGTTCCTCATCCTGTCCCACCTCCACTCCTTCGTCGCCGTCTACCGCACGCTCCGCCGACTCCGCTCCGCCGACTGGTAACCTCGCTCCCGCCACCGCACACACACACACACACACACGCACACGCACACGCACACGCACACGCGCGCGCGAGTCTCACTCGTGGGCTGGGCGCAGCGCGCACGAGTCGGCCCTGGTGGTGGGCGCGGGCCTGCTGTCCATGGCCCCGCAGGTGCTGATCTACGGCCTGCACCCCTCCTCGTCGAGCGGCGCCGACCTCCACCAGTGGCCGGGCAGCTGGCGGACATCGCTCGGCAGCGCCCTCCGCTGCAGCTGCTCCGCCAGCTACCAGGCAAGCCTACCCCCCCCCCATCTCTCCACTACTCGCTCTCTCTCTCTCTCTCTCTACGTTCTGACACGCAACTGCGCGGTGCAGGCGGCCATGGTGGTCGAGCGCTACCTGTTCGCGCACTACACCTTCATCGCCGCGGTCGTGGGCATGGTGGTCGTCAAGTCCCTCGAAGGCTGCTACGGCGTCTTCCTCCTCCCCGGTGCGCTCATGCCCTGCCCCCCCCCCCACTCGCTACACTCTCCCTCTCTTTTGTGTCGACACATGTCTTACGCGAGTTTGGGGGGGGGGGCAACGGCCAATGGGACAGGGGTGTGGCGGGTGGGGCTGCTCAGCGACCAGACGTGGGACATGCGCTTCCGGCTGATCGGGGTCGAGCTCATGCAGGCGCCCCTGTTCGGCCTGGCCCTCCTGCAGCTGGGCCTCCTGCTCTACCTGCCCCGCTTCTCGGCGTCGTCGAGCCTGTTTGACCTCCTCTTCACGCGGCGACGGCGGAGCGCCGGCGCCAGAGCGGCCGCGGCCTTCGGGGCCGCGCTGCCGCGTCACTCGCAGCTGCCCACGGAGGACGACTACGGGATGGAGCTCGCGACGGTCGACGGTGGCCCTGGCCATGACGACGCACCGGGCGCGGAGCGAGTAGAAGACGAAGAGGCGGGCGAGATCGACGATGGCGGACTTCCCCTGCCCGACGACCTGCCGTCGCTCCTGGATAGGGCCAGTCACGTTGGCGGCGTGTCGTCGCCCATCGTCTTCTTCCAAGACCAGCCGCTACGCGCGGTAGCCTAAAAAGGGAAAAAATGAAATATATTTTATTTGTTTTCCTGTGATTGGAATGCAGGGAATGTGATCTCCGTGGTATTTGGGTAGATCGGTTTACCCAAGCCTGCACACTCGAGCGAAGATGATGAAGAGAACCACGACCGCACTGCGCTTTGCTGTCCCCACACGACCGGCCACCGTTACCCTTCGCCACCTGGTACCCTTTCTGCGCGCCCAAATCGTTGTTGATCTTCAATTTGCTTTATTATTATATTTTCTGATTAATCATGCAAAGCCCCCTTGGGGCACGCCTCCACGAAGCACAACAAAAACCTTTGACATAGAAATCTTGTTCTTTTTTTTTTTTTTGTTTATTGATGTGGTTGCTGGGCTGTAAGCTCGTGCGAAGTGAGAATCTCACTTTGGGAACGCCGTCAAACCATTTTTTCAACCAGCGCGAGACAACCAAACTATTGACACCTCTGCCCGCGTGGCTCTTCTTATTATTTATCCTTTTATTATTTCTCTATATTTATTAATTTGTTGCAAGGCTGACGCCAATGCGCCGCAGCGTGCGCGCGGGTTGAGCACGTCGGTGACGAGCGGCGAGGAGGCGTGGGCCGAGCACCAGAAGGGCCTCCGACGGCTGCCGGTGCCCAGTCTCGAGGAGACGGTGGCCCGGTACGCCGAGTACGTGGCGCCGCTCGTGTCCGAGGCCGACGCGGCGCGGGCACGCGCGCTGGCCGAGGAGTTCTCCAGCGGTGAGGGGCGCGCGCTGCAGAAGGAGCTGCTGGCGCTCGACCAAGAATCGCCGACGAGCTGGCTCGAGGGCTGGTGGGACACCATGTACCTCACCATCCGCGACCCGCTGCCCGTGAACGTCAACCCCTTCTTCATCATGCAGTACGCCTTGCCCCACCCGCTACACGTTGCATTCCGCGCATTCTCACCAGCCTTCTGGAATGCTTGTCCGCACATTCCACGCACTCGACGCGCAGGGACGACGCCGAGCGCAAGTCGCAGTTGGCCCGCGCAGCGGGCCTGGCCAACGCGTGCGCCAAGTTCCAGCGACTGGTGCGCACGGGCCGGCTCGCGCCCGACATGGAGCGCACGACGCCCCTCGACATGTCGCAGTACACCAAGCTCTTCGCCGCCGCGCGCATCCCCCGCGCCTCCCGCGACGAGATGGTCTACCACCCCAACTCCAGGCACGCTCTCCCCGCCTTCTCGCCTCCTCCCCCCCCAGTTGTCGACAACAAGTAACCGCGGTTTGCCTGTGCGCACAGACACATGGCGGTGCTCTCGCACAACCACTTCTACACGGTGGAGATCATCACCGAGGACGGCAGCGTGGTGCCCGAGAAGGACATCCAGCGCCAGCTCCAGCAGATCCTCAACGAGTCTGCGCCCTCGGGCACGCGCGAGCCGGGCCTCGGCGTGCTCACCGCCGACTGGAGGTACACCACCACCACCACCACACGCCGTTCTATTTTCTGTCGACACCACGCGCGCGTGGACTGACCGTCGCGCGCGTCAAATGACCGTGGGGGGGGGGGCTGCAGGGACTCGTGGGCCAGCGTGCGATCGGAGCTGATCTCGTCGCACGACGACAACAGGCACGCGCTGGAGAAGATCGACTCGGCCCTGTTCGTGCTGGTGCTCGAACCCGAGGCCCCCGCCAAGGGCGACGACATCGCCAAGGTCTTCCTCCACGGCGACATGCGCCAGCGGTGGTTCGACAAGCTGCAGGTGATCGTGGCGGCGAACGGCAAGGCGGGCATCAACCTGGAGCACACGCCCATCGACGGGCACACGGCGATCCGTCTGCCGGGCGAGGTGCCCGGCCTGCTGCAGTCGCAGGAGGGCGAGGCCAAGGGCCCCATCTCCGCCCGCCCGCAGCGCCTCAAGTGGCACCTCTCCCCGGCTGTCATCAAGGGCCTCGAGAAGGCCGAGGTGCGCTGCATGTTGTGTTTCTGTGTGTGTGTGTGTGTGTGTGTGTGTGTGTGTGTGTGTGTGTGTGTGTGTGTGTGTGTGTTGGGTGATGTCGCATGTGGTATGCCAAGCATGCGTGGTTGCTGATGCGTTGCCCCTCCCCCCGGCCAGGCCGTGGCCGACGACTTGGTGTCGCACACGGAGATCCGCTCGCTAGAGTTCACGCACTTTGGCAAGAAGTACATCACCAGCAAGAAGCTCAGCCCGGACGGCTTCGTGCAGATGGCCTACCAGCTGGCCTACTACCACCTCACCGGCAAGACCGTCTCCACCTACGAGTCCTGCATGACCAAGCAGTTCCTACACGGCCGCACCGAGGTGCCCCGCTTCTCTGTGCCTGCTTGGCATTCCTTCGATTGCTGACGTGTCCCGCAATTCGTGGAATGCGTGTAGACGCTGCGGTCCGCGACGAGGGAGTCGGCGGCGTTCACCAAGACGTTCGCGTCGCCTGACGCCACGCCCAAGGAGAAGGAGCAGAGCCTGCGCCTCGCCGTGCAGGCCCACGGCAACCGGGCCAAGGAGGCCAAGGAGGGCTTTGGCGTCGACAGGCACCTGTTCGGCCTCAAGAACCTGGCCTACCACAAGCAGCAGCGCCTGCCGGGCTACACCATCCCTCCCATCTTCCAGGACAAGGCCTACCGCGTGCTCTCCTCGTCGGTCCTCTCCACTTCCAACTGCGGC
The DNA here is from genome assembly GCA_027943245.1 of Acanthamoeba sp. SK_2022b. Taxonomy (NCBI): domain Eukaryota; phylum Discosea; order Longamoebia; family Acanthamoebidae; genus Acanthamoeba; species Acanthamoeba sp. SK_2022b. The sequence goes on along the minus strand of JANDJZ010001166.1, from coordinate 2,159 downwards.
AGCGACGCCCTCACCATGTTCGGCTTCGGTCCCGGTACGTTCTTGCCGGGAGCTTGTTTGGTATTTGGGGGGGGGGTGGCCGCCACCGGTGTACCTGACGGTGCTCTGCGCTGCAGTGGTGGGAGATGGCCTGGGCCTGGGCTACATGATCCAGAATGAGAAGATCCCCATCACGGTGTCGTCCTTCCAGGGCCAGGCGCTTCCGTACGCCCGCGCGTTGGAGAAGAGCCTGCTCGAGATGCGGGATGTGCTCGACGCCTCTACCTCCTCCACCTCTGCCTGATTGGTGCAGAAGAAGGCCGCCAAGCCTAGTGAGATGGTCACACGCCCCGACATTTGCGCTCAGCCACATGAGCATAAAAGTCGCAAATCATTTTTCTCCCACCAAGGTGAGAGTGTGGAGGGAGAAGCAGATTGCTGGTGCCAAACCTCCCAGCAAGGAACAGCTGTTGCCCAATGTCCCAGACACAGCACCTTGTGGGCCTTTGGGCACAACGTCTGGCCACCTTTCCCCAAACATTTCCGTACGAATATATGCCGAATTCTGATTGGACCGGGCGAATCGATAGATTTCCCATTGGACGGGAGCCGACGCGTGATTTCCTTTTGCGATGACGATGTTCAGGGATCGGTGCCGCATCCGGAAAATGTTCGGATTGTGCCGGCGCTATCGCGGGACCTTCCGACCTACAAAAGGGAGATACCGAGACCACAGAGAGGGAACACACAAGCCACCAAGCCAACACCACCCACCAACACCGCCACCTCTACACACGTACACAATGAAGGCTTCCCGAGTCGTCAATGCTGCTAGCGGCCTCCGCGTACGCCGCTCCCCTTTGCCAACGTGTAGAATCTGCGTAGTGGCTGCAGATCTTGAAAATTGGCGATTTAGATCTGTTGAGATACGCGTGTTGGAATCGATAGTAGAATGATGCGTGGGTGGCCTAGATGCCACACGCACAAGTTCAGCTCACTTGTCTTGAGCTTAAATGTTCATTTTGATTTTTAATTGTTTTTTTTAAACATTTAATTATTTTTGGGGTGCCACAGACCGCCGTCGTCGTGAGTGCCGTGCGAACGCCCATCGGGAGCTTCGGTGGCGTGCTTGCCGCCGTGCCCGGCCCTCGCCTCGCCTCCGCCTGTATCACCGCCGCCCTCCAGCGCACTCAGGGCGGTGCGTTCTCTCCCCCCCCCCCATTCGCTCCCCTTCTCCCCTCCTCGCACACGTGCCTGCACGCATGCTCTGACACGACTCCCCCGCGTCCTCCCTGCGTCCAGGCCAGGTCGACCCCGCCGAGGTCACCGAGGCCATCATCGGCAACGTCATCTCGGCCAACCTCGGCCAGGCCCCCGCTCGCCAGGCCGCCATCCTCGGCGGTACGCCTCCTACGACGTGTGTGCGCGCGCGCGTGTGTGTGGGGAGGGAGAGAGGGGCGGCGGTGGCTGAGCTCGAAACGTGCACAATCGATTGTCGACACGCAGGGCTGAAGGAGAGCACCGTGTGCACGACCGTGAACAAGGTCTGCGCGTCGGGCATGAAGGCCATCATGTACGGCGCCCAGTCCATCATGCTGGGCCACCACGACGTCGTCATGACCGGCGGCTTCGAGTCCATGTCCAACGTGCCCTACTACCTCGAGAAGGCCAGGTTGGCCCCCAAACGCTTGCCCCCCCCCCACACGCCCACCGCACACAGCGACGCGGTCGTGTCGCTGACCCGAGCGCGCGCGCGTGCAGGAATGGCTATCGCTACGGCCACGGGCAGGTGATCGACGGCGTGCTCAAGGACGGCCTCACCGACGCCTACGACGGGCAGCACATGGGCATGTGCGCCGAGAAGTGCGCCAAGGACTTTGGCTTCACGAGGCAGCAGCAGGACGAGTACGCCGTCACGGCCTACCGCCGCGCGGCCGAGGCGTGGAAGCAGGGCTGGTTCAACGACGAGATCGTGCCCATCACCGTGCCCGGCGGCCGCGGCAAGGAGACGGTCGTCTCCGAGGACGAGGAGTACAAGAAGGTCAACTTTGACAAGCTCTCCTCCCTCAAGCCCGCCTTCCACAGCGAGGTACCCCCTTGGTGTCCTCCATCACCCCCCCCCCGCATCAGCTCAGCTGATGGGCTTGCGTGTGTATTGTGTGTGTGTGTGTGTGTGTGTG
>JANDJZ010001165.1:0-10707 GCA_027943245.1 Acanthamoeba sp. SK_2022b | reverse complement strand
ACACACACAAACACACACACACACACACACACACACACACACACACACACACACACACACACACACACACACACACACACTTGGCCCAGTGACATACCGCGTTGGGTCACATTTCGAACGCGCAGGAGCAATCGACACACGCCCAGGGCCGCGCACCACTGCTCAAGCGTGGCGTAAGGCCATTATTAGTGTCGACATTCGTGCACAAGCATGTCCAGAGAAAGGCGCACCTCGAGGTGACGCTGCGGCGATTGGTCGGGCGAGATGACCACCGCCTTGTGGCCCACCAGCGTCCGCAGCTCGGGGGGAAGCACAGCGCAGACCGACTGGTCGCCCGTCGCGGCCACGACCTTGGCGACGGCCGTGGCCGCCAAGTCGCGCAGCGGCCACACGTGGCCCGCGGGAGCGGGCAGGCAGGAGCCCAGGACGGCCACAGCACGCCGCAGGTTGTCCCCCGCCAGGGCCGACGGGCCGTCGCTCGTTGCCGCGTCCAGCGGGGCGATGAAGGAGAGTGCGGTGAGCGCGCTTCCTCGCACCGCCCCGTCACGCTCGGCGTTTCTCACCACGGCCCGCACGTGGGGCATCGTAACCAACCAACCGTTTGGGTACAGCTGCGGTTGTGTGTTGTGTTTTGTGTGTGTGTGTGTGTGTGTGTGTGTGTGTGTGTGTGTGTGTGTGTGTGTGTGTGTGTGTGTGTGTGTGTGTTGACGTACAGCGCATCGTCGTTGGCTACCAGGGCCAGCTGGTCCAGCAAGCTGTGCGCCAGCTGTTGCTTGACCCGCTCAGACGTCACGGCAACAATGCAACGATAGAACAACTGAAGAACGAGACGACATGAGCATTCCTATGGGAACACTGCGCGCGCGTGCTTAACATACTTCGGGAAACGAGCGAGGAGCGAGGCCGGGCCAGAACACACGCGGCGAGAGCATGCTCCAGCATGAGATGCCGATCTTCTTCAGCTGCTCCAATAGGTCGGACCGAGACAGACTGCCTGCGACCTCCTCCAGGACGTTCAACATCCTCGACTGGTCCGGAGGTTCAAGCAACGACTCCCCTCCTATATTTTAGAGAGCTTATTGCGATTAGAGCTCCTTATTGTGCGTGCGTGCGTGTTGTGCGTGTTGTGCGTGTTGTGCGTGTTGTGCGTGTGTGCGTGTGTGTGTGTGTGTGTGTGTGTGTGTGTGTGTGTGTGTGATGTGTGTGATGTGTGTGATGTGTGTGATGTGTGGTTTGTGTTGTGAGAACCTTCAAAGGTGGCCCAAGCGGCGGACACTGCTTGGTCATGCGCCAGAGCATAGGCCACGTGGTCAAACATGGAGCCAGGCGCCTGCTCCCCAAGGCACCGCAGGCTCACCAGGGCCAAGGTCGTCTGCGCCAACAGACCGAAAGAGCCAACACCTGCCCCCGTGTCTTTCGACGCTGCGTGTGAGCGTGTGCTCCCCAGCAGGGAGCCGAAGCAAGCAGCTGAGAGAGAAGGTGGGATAGGGGACAGGGCTCACCTGCTGCGTAGAGGCTCAGCAGGTTGCTCGCCAGCTCTTGATTGGCTTGGGGCGTTCTACAACACAAACACACAACGTTGCAAGCACCCAGTGAGGTTCAGGGAGTGGCCGTAATCCAAGGGAAAGCAAGCGAACCCTGCGAGCCGGTCCATAGTGAGAAGGGCGCAAGCGCGAGTCTTGTCGTTGGTATCGGGCCTCGAGACGATGCGCTCCGACAGGAGTCGAGTGACCCCGGCTACGTCGGCTCCAACGCCCTTGGTGCTCAGGTGTTCGATCAGCGCCACCTTGAGCGTGTCCGGCGTCTTTTCACTCGACTGTAGACAGTAGTATGGCGGCCCATCAGGTGAGCGTGGACCGCACTGCAGACGACACAGTACTGCTAGGGCCGAGCATCGGTACCAGGATGGCCGAGAGTGCGGGATCCCAGCTGGCCACGGGCGTGAACTCACGATTGCTCGTGCGCATGAGACGGACAAGCCGCCGCTCCCTCGCCGCCATGTGATCGGCGACGGCCTGGCCACCTTCGCGCGCCTCGGCCTGAGCGGAGATCACGAGAATTAAGTGAGTCACCACAAAAAATGCAACAACAACACCAACAACACACCAACAACCTGTCGTTGAAGAGCGTCGACGAGAAACGGCGGCAGCTCTTGGGCGGTATTGGGCAACATGTTTAAGCTTAGGAGCAGGAGAACAAAGGCCTGGTCGCGTTTGGCCTCGGTGGGATCCTCCATAACCTGGCCCACCCAGCCTTGTGGGGAGCGCCATCACACATTAATTCAACGGCGGGCGTGTGCTCTGGCGGGCAAATAAGAGAGGGGTACCTTGCAGCAGGGCCCGCACCTGTGCCAGAGCAAGGTAACAAGGTTTTAAGCTGGTGGACCACTCATTTTTGATTAACTTTAAGAGCAATGCTTTATTGGTGTAAATTTATCATGTGGTGGGACCCGAACCTCCGGAGATGAAGCTTGTGCTGGAGAGGCTGCCATGGTGGGCGTGGAGGCTCTTGGCCTTTTCGCGGGTGTAAACTTGTTGCGTGGAGTCATAAATTACTGGAATGAATTGAATAAAGCTGGAAAATGTTGAGAAGAAGTGGCGAGAAAACACAGGGAAGAATGATAAAAGATGGTGAATACGCAACACTCCTAGAAGAGAATCAAGAGGAACTGTGCATATGCACAGCCCTTGGTCAGAAAGGTTGTTGGTTGAGAGATTTGATCAATGGAATGTTTCCTTTGTGCAAAAACAAATGTGAATTTTGGTGATGGTGGATAATTGTAATTGATCTGGATTTGTTGATCAAGCTGGATAAGCACATGTAGGATGCAACAAAAAGGAAAGAAGTGAGTGCACAATCCAAGAAAGCTGACCCAGACCAGATATAGATAATTGTTTGGGATCAGATACTGGAGAGTAGCAAGCATTACCATGTAATTGAAGAGGACATGCAAGCCCTTGAGTTTTTTTGCTTGGGACACTTTACTCTTCTTCCTTTTGCACACCATCATCAAGTTTCAGCTCCTTGAGCTTGGGGAGGGAGTGGAAGCAGAAGGGCACACTCTGGAGGTTGTTCTCAGTCAACTCCAAGAACATCAGCTTCTGTAGGCCTGTATCTTGCCCACCAACCCAGACAACATCACAAGAGACAGTCAGTTGCTCATGCAAGTGCTGTGAATGGGGAACCAGAAGGGAGGCCATACCACCATCCAGAGCAGTTGGAAGGTGGGTGAGTTTGTTGCGGTTGAGATACAGCAACTCCAGGAACTTGAGCTGGGTGAGCTCCTCAGGCACAGACATGAGCTGGTTACCTGGAGGAAGAGGATGAGGGATTGATGATAAGAACAAATACATCATGAAGGCTGGACACAGTACCACTGAGGTAGAGCTTGTTGAGGTTCTTGAGGTTGCTAATCTCTGGTGGAATGTCAACCAGCTGGTTACCATTCAAGAACAGTTCGTCCAGTGTCTCCCCCAGACTACAGACCTGGATGCACCAATCACAACACTGCACACGTATCTCATGTATGCGGGCCCGCCAGTATGATCGTACCTCGATGGGGAAAGCCGAGAAGTTGTTGTGGTTGAGGTAGAGCTTTTCGAGCGCCTTCCACCCTTGCCCGATCCCTTCGGGCAGCTGATCCAGTTGGTTGTCATTACAGTAGAACTTGACCAACTTGCCCCAGTTGGCAGCACTGCGGTGGTAGCAGGCGCGGCGTGAGCGACGTATGTCTCCAAATCAGCCCAGAGCACAAACGCCAAACCGTACCCACTGGGCAGCGCGCGGAGCTGGTTGTCGTTGGCGTAGAAGAGCCCCAGGGCTGCGAGCTGGCCCATCTCCTCGGGCAGCTCCTCCAACTGGTTCCCGTTCACATGCAGCGTCTGCAGTATTGTCGACAAATATTCCTTATCTGGTGAGGCCACATTGTGATCGTGTGAGCGCGTCGTTGGCCTCAGACCTTGAGCGCCTGGCATTGGCCGATTGTGGAGGGGAGGGTTCGCAGCCGGTTGTTGTTGAGATGCAGCACGGAGAGCTGGGTGCAGCCAGCAAAAAGTTCTGGCGGGAGGGACTCGAGCCGGTTGTCGTTGAGGTTGAGCTCCTGCAGCTTGGACAGGCCGCCCACCTCGGCTGGAAGCGAAGCGAGCGCGTTTGCGCTCACGCACAGGAACTGCACGTCGCGCCACCACCCGGTCCCGATCGCCGCCGGGAGGCGCGTCAGGGCGTTCGTCTGTAGCATCACCTCCTGCGCCTCCCGCCCAACTTTACCCGACACCACCTACGCCGCACGGACAGGAAACATGTGTGACACATGTGCTGAGCAACGAGCGACAGAGTTGAAGGTTGTTCTAGTTTAGTTTGGGGGGGGGGCGTGTACGGCTTCGAGGTCGTCGTCGGAGAGTGAGCACGAGTCTAGTTTGAGGACCGCAACCGCGCCCTTCTGCTTGCGCGTCTTCTTGTACTCTGCGAGGCGTGCCACCGCCGCCTTGTTCTTCAGCGCCCCTCCCTGCTGGTTGCCCATCGCTTGGCTATTTTCGCGTTTTTCTCTTTGTCTTTTAGGATGGCTTTTATTATTATTAAAAGAAGAATGGCCAAAAAAGATATCTCAACCTCCTACGATGAAACCACAACATGAGCGCAAGTTGCCGGGCAGACCCCACTGCGCGCAACGATAGGTTCGCCGTTGTAGTCTACAACTTGTAGAGGTGGTTGGGCGAGAGGGCTCCGAAACTACACAAAAATCCGACGAAGAAAAGCGGAAAGTGAGGCCAGACAGAGCCAACGTGTCACCTGTGGCGTAGGGTCACCATGACGCCGGGAGAGGGGCACACTGACACTCACCATCCGCAACAAGCACACGCGCACGACGCACACTTAAACCGCCGACGATGCCGCGAGCCTACGCCTCCTTCTGTCTCATCCTCTTTCTGTTCTTCTTTGTTCACGCTGCCCTGGGCCTTCGAGCAGGTGACCACAACCGCTTGTTGCTGAGGCTCAACCCATGCTGAACTCTTTCCTGTTGCAACAACACATGTTGTATGAAGAGCTGGCTCCGTTGCACGTTGCACAGGAGCCATCACAAAGAGTAGAGGGCGAGTATCTCGTCCTCCTGCGCCAAGGCCTCAGCCGGCCGCTGTGTACTCGCTCCACTCATTATCCCACTCCCTCCCACTCCTGGGGCTGACCAAAGCTCGCTCTCACTCGTCGCTGGCCCCGGCAGTCGAGACACAGGCGGCGAGCCTGCGCTCGGCGTTGGTCGCCGCTGCCGACGGCAGCCAACTGAAGCGGACGTTCGTCATCGGTTCCAGCTTCCGCGCCCTGCACGCCAAGCTCTCGCCCAAGTGCGTGCCACAGACCGCTGTGTAGACACGACTTCATGTCCAGCACAGCACAGCGCTCAACCTGGTGTGCATGTGCGGGTGTACAGGCTACTGGACATGGTCAGGCGACATCCCGACGTGGAGCTGGTCGAAGAGAACCAGGTGGCACACACAAGCGGAGCCTGTCGACAGCAAAAAGACGTTACTTGGGTACCTCGTGCCTGTCTGCCCATTCCACCCGTGGTCATTCATGATCTCATTCCACATGAGTGATCATAACATCATGGCCAGAACTTGGGTCGCATAGACACGCACGAGCTGGCTCGCGTGGACGCCGACTACTCCTATGGCTTCACCGGCACGGGCGTTGATGTCTACATCATTGACACGTAAGCGTCTCTTGACGGCTATCGTCAACCTCTTCACTTTGACCGTCATTGACTTGTCTGCGTTGACCGCCCTGCAGCGGCATCTTGACCACGCACGTCGAGTTTGGCGGCCGGGCCGAGTGGGGCGCCAACTTTGGCGACACGAACGACTATGACTGCAACGGCCACGGGACTCACGTGGCGGGCATCGTGGCCGGCCACCGCTACGGCGTGGCCAAAAACGCCACGGTCATCGCCGTACGAACATGTTTCCTTTTCTGGCCTCAGTGACGTCGCCTTGTCGACTCGTTCGGTCCATGACTGACATCTGTGACACGCTGTCGGCCGATGATGGGCACAGGTGAAGGTGTTTAGCTGCGCAGGCGCGGGTTCGTGGGACGCGGTGATCTCCGGCGTGCAGTGGACTGCCGAGCAGGCCAAGAAGCGCGGCAGGCCCTCCGTGGCCAACATGTCACTCAGCGGCGGCAAGAGCCCCACCACCAACGCGGCAGTCGCCGGTAACTGCTCCCCTCCCTCCCTTTCGTAATTGCCCCGGAGTGGTTCGGTTGTGGGCTTGGCCTTGACTTCTGCTGACTGTCTGTGTATGATGTGATCACTTAGCGACGGTGGACCTGGGCGTGACGGTCGCTGTGGCGGCCGGCAACGAGTTCTCCGACGCCTGCACGCGGTCGCCCGCCATGGAGCCCAAGGCGATCACCGTGGCCGCCACCTACGTAGCCAACGAAAACGACACGTCGGCGACGACGAGCCAGACCATTGTGCAGAGGGACCGGCGAGCAGACTTTAGTAACTACGGCGTCTGCGTGAACATCGCCGCGCCGGGCAAGCAGGTCAAGTCCGCGTGGATCGACGAGCCCGGCACACACACGCCGAATGACACATACGAGACCCTGTCGGGCACCTCGATGGCCAGCCCGCACGTGGCGGGAGTGGCGGCCCTCCTGCTGAGCCGATTCCCAGGACAGTCGCCGCAGGAGGTCACCGCGCTCCTCGCCAAGTCGGCAACCGACGGCGTGATCGATCTCGCCTGCCAAGAGAGCGGTCCCAAGTGTATGGCCACCCCCAACAAGCTCCTGTTCACCAATTGTTGAACCGTGGATGAATACAAAAGGAAAACCATCATGTTGCTGCTATGTCGTATCAAGACCAAAAGGAAGCTCCCCGGGCAGGGTTCGAACCTGCGACCTCACGGTTAACAGCCGTGCGCTCTACCAACTAAGCTACCGAGGATGCCTACATAAATATTTTCAGCTCTGAAGTGTTGCCCGCGCCGCACACATTCTTCTTCTTGCTGCTCGTCACGTATATGGCTCCAACAACTACGAGTGTGCTTAACCGTAGCTACAACTCCGTCACATCTCGTGGCGCCCTTGGCGAGTATGATATTTACAGAAATGAACGGTGGTACCGGCCAAATTGGTTCTCTTTGCTGCCAGTGGCTGTTTCACAGCCTTTGACATGAGTGTTTGTCCGTTGTTGGCGTGACGGGCAAAAGCCAGAAGGAAGCATGTGACGTTTCGTAGAATTTACCAAAAGAAAGCTCACCACATTCCATCCGTGTGACACGCTCCACCTACCCTCTTCGCCAGTGACATCTCTCCCAAAAGTACGCCAGACTGGTTCTTCATGTCCAACCAGGAGCCCGGTTTCCCAGTCCCTCCGGTGGTGTCCGCCGTCCTGCTACTTTCATCACCCACCACGACCCTCACCAAACGATACTTTAGACTTGCTGCACAAGATAGAACAAGGCCAGATGGGAAACGTAGAGTCTAGGCTCGGCGATTATGGCGTGGCCTTGGGGGCCTGGCATGGGAAGAGTGTACCCACGGCGGCCACAGGTAGCCAGCTGGAGGCAGTCAAGAACCTTATCGAGAGCTACAGGCTCAACGAGATGATGGAACTCCATGGGAGGCCGCTCATATCTTTGGCGGGCCAGGACGACCTGCATACGTGCTTCAACCGCCTCGTGGAGTATGGCATTCACGCGGCGCCCGTCTACGACGAAGTAGAAGTCGAGAGTGGGCTTGGGGGTAAGAGGAAGATAAAGCAGTGGGTGGGCCTACTCGACTGGCGCGACTTTGTGCACTACGTGATCGAGTTCCTTGACGAAGGCGACAAGGTACCGCAGCGTCTCCTTGTCCTTTGCGTCTGTCTCCCAGGGGAGCTCAATCGCGTCCATGTAGCTGGGAGAGTCGTTGGGGCAACAATGCGCCAGGGATATTGCCAAGAACCACCCCCTCATGCCTGTACTCGAAGACGCGTCCCTCTTGTCTGTCCTAGCCGGTACCCCCTCTCCTTCATCTTTACTTTCAAACTTCGAAAGCATTGCGTAAGTAGAGCTACCACGACTACAGGTTTCGGACAGCAGGGCGTGAGGCGCAGACCCGTGGTGGCCCAGGACGGGGGAGAGGGCGAGCGCATACTGACCATGATCTCCCAGCTCGACGTGGTGCGCTGGCTGTCGAGCCACCGCAAGGAGCTGAGCCCGGCCTTCAGCAACATCAACATCCAGCACGTAGTTGAGGTGTTGCGGCCTCTCCTCCCCTCCGTTCTCCCTTACGATCCAGAGGTCACAGGGGGGCGTCCTTCATCTTCTTCTGTGTACGTGGTGTAGGAGGAGCAAACAGATCCGCGCTTCAGCAAGCTGCGCCAGGTGTGCAACGTCATGAAGGACACCATGATGTCAGACGTGCTCCGTCTTCTCGACCAATCCAACCTAAATGGAGTCAGCGGTACCGCTGCAAGCGCACGCGTGTATGACCCCCACACCGCCCGAGGCATCTCACGTTCTCTTGGCCTTGGCGGTGGTGGTTGGTGATGGCCCAGTGGTGGACCATGCGGGCAAGCTGGTGGCCAACATCAGCGTGAGCGACCTGCAGTACGTGGTGGAGCGGAACCTGGACAACCTCTTCACCACCGTCGAGCACTTCCTCAACCGCGTGCCGCGCCGCTCTCTCGTCACCTGTCCGCCCACAGCCACTCTGGTCTCGGCTTCTCCCACCGCGTGGCCACTCGCCACTCTTCCTCCTCGCCACTGACCGGTCGTCGTGTGCAGATGGAAGTGATCGACAAGCTGGCCGACTCGGGCGTACACCGCATCTACGTGGTCAACAGAGGTGCGCTCCTCCTCGTCGTCGTCGTCTTCAGTCATCGCTCGCTCACTCCTTTCTGCCGCACAGACGAGGAGCCGTTGGCGGTAATCACGCTGACGGACGTCATCAACGCCGTCCTGTTGCTGGCCAGCCACGACGTCACGCTCGCCCCCACCGGCACCAGCGCCAAGTAGTCGTCGTCGCCGTCTGAGCGGACAAGGCGCAGTAGTAGCCCTGCGGACCACGCACTCGCAAGCCCTCATGTACATAGCGCTCGCGGGGGGCGTAAGAAGAGTTCAATTTCCATAAATTATTAATAAATGATTGAAAAAAAATCAAATAAATAATCAACTTGGTGTGTAGCAGCGAGGGGAGCTCTTGTGGAGGCTCTAGAGGCCGAGGGCGGAGCGCACTTCGGTCTTGTCCTCGTCGTAGGGGTAGGCGGCCACCACGACGGCTTCGAAGTTCTCTGGGTCCTAAAGGTGTAGCCAGTGTAGCGCGTTAGGCTTACGAGCAGAGTGAGAAGAGCTTGAAGTGGCCTACGCACCACCAGTTTGGGGTGGCAGAGCACGCCGGTCATCGTCTTGGCCTCCCCAAAGTGCTGTACCTCCACCAGCTCGGCCACTTGCGCCTAAATAATGAAGTTAACGATAAAGATAATAATAACTTGAAGTTCGAAAGGAAGGACGAACGCAGGTGAAGCTGTGGCCCTCAGCAGCGGCGGTAATGAGGCGAAGGCGGTCCTTGTCGCGCGGCATACGCTCCAGTTGCTCCTTCAAGTTTGCCAGATCCTTAGCGCCAATCACTCCCTGCTGGGCCATCTTGTTGTTTGGTGGTGTTAGAGGTTTTAAATTGTCGCAGCGATAGAAAAGAGAAAATAGATCAAAAGAAAACTGGGTAAACGCCTCTTGGCGAAACAGATGGAGGAGTTCAAGCCGCTGGAGGAGGGAGTGCAGGGTGGTGCCGACTTTGGAGCGGTAGGGATCGAAAAGGTGCAAGAGTATTGGGACAAGCGACCCTGCAATCTCTTCCACTCCAACGCCGAGCGAGGAACGCGACTCTACTTCGACGAGGTCGAGCGCAGGAAGTACTTTGTCGAGCCTCACATCCCCGCCTTCGCCTCCTTCCCCGAGTGGAAGGGCAAGAGGTGCCACTACGCCGAGATCCTTCATCTATTGAGTCTATACAACTTTATTGCCACTCACCTCCCCCTTGATAGGGTGCTGGAGCTGGGCTGCGGTCTAGGCACCGAGAGTATCAACTTTGCGCGTCACGGAGCCGAGCTGACGGTAGTCGAGCTCTCGCAGACCAGCCTCGACCTCACCCGCCAGCGTTTCAACGTGTACGGACTCGATGCGGTCTTCCACCACGCCAACGCCGAAGAGCTGGACCAGGTTCTCGTCCACTCTGCCGCTACTCGCGCTACAAGAGGAGATGGCCTCTTGCTGAGCGAGTCCACAGGTGTTGCCAGAAGGGACACCACAGTTTGACCTGGTGTGGTCGTTTGGCGTCATACACCACACGCCCCAGCCCCAGAAGGTGATCCAACACATACGACGCCTACTCAAACCTGGCGGGGAGCTGAGGTGCGTGCTTCACCTCCCCATTTACGGGACGTAGAAAGATGTAGAGAACAGCTTTGAACAAGTGTACCTATGGGCTCCTGCAGGATCATGCTCTACTCGAAGGTGAGCTTCAAGCTTTTCTTCCTCATGAAGGAGACAGGCGAGTGGGACTTCTCCAAGATGGACCGCCTCATCGCTCGCTACTCAGAAGCCCAAACCGGTACCCCTCACAAAACTCCTCACCGTGTAGAGTTACTAACGACTAGGCGGGCTGCCAAGGCTGTCCTGTGAGCTACACCTACACGTTCGATGATGTCCGCCGGTTGCTGGAGGGCTTCGAGGT
>JANDJZ010001161.1:0-11104 GCA_027943245.1 Acanthamoeba sp. SK_2022b | reverse complement strand
GTGGTGGTGGTCAGGTGGTGGTGGTGGTGTGGTAGTGGGTGGTGGTGGTGTGGTGGTGGTGTGGTTGTGTGGTGAAGTTGTGGTGATGCTGTTGTGGTGATGTTGTGGTGATGCTTTGGTGTTGTGTTGCTGGTGTAGTTGTAATGTTGTGGTGATGTTGTCGTTGTTGGAACAAGTACACAACCAAAAGTGCCTAGACAACTTTTTGGGTTGCCAGTGACCCTCAACAGTGGTGATAATGTGCTGCTGCAGTGGTGTTCTGGTGATGTTGTTGTGATGTGGTGTTGTTGTTGTTGTGGTGGTGTAGTGGTGTGGTGTTGTGGTGGTGTTGTGATGATGTTGTGGTGTTGTGGTAATGGTGTGGTGGTGTGGTGGTGGTGTGGTGTTGTTGTGGTGGTGCTGTGTTGATGTTGTTGTGGTGGTGATGTTGTGGTGGTGGTGTGGTGATGGTGTTGTGGTGGTGCGGTGGTGTGGTGGTGGTGTGGTGATGGTGTGGTGATGTTAAGGTTATGTTGTGGTGGTGTTGGGGTGGTGTGGTGTGGTGTTGTGGTGGTTGAAGGTGTTGTGATGGTGTTGTGGTGATGTTGTGGTGTGGTGATGATGATGTGGTGGTGTTGTGATGGTGGTGGGGTAGTGTTGTAGTGGAAACCACTCTTACACCACATCATCACCACAACGCCACCACCACATCACCACCACCTCACCACCGCATCACCACACCACCACCACCACAACATCACCACAACACCACCACAACGTTGCTACAACACCACAACACCACCACAACATCAATACAACACCACCACAAAACAACACCAGCACAACACAACACTACAACACTATCGCAACACCACCACCACCACCAAAACACTACCTGCATCATCACCACAACTTCAACACCACAACACCAACACTACAAACACCCAACATTGCTGCGCCCAAATGTGGCGACCATCGACGCCAGGAACAGGCACACAATCTGGAGGCCCTTGGCAAGGACGCCCTGGCCCACCTGCAGCTGTGCCGCCACAGATCCCTTGGCCCTGATGATGACGATGAGGGGAGGTGGGCCACAAAGCCACACGCAGAGAGGAGGAGGAGGAGGATGACGTTGGCATGGAGGGCGTACTTGGACTGCTGGTAGCTGATGTAGCCCTCGTTGAGCGAGAGTGGCAAGAGCCGAGCTGCTTGAGCGCGTCGCCAAATATGTCCAGGATTGTGACGCACAGTGCGGGATTGCTCTGTTGTGGCAACACACACACACACACACACACACACACACACACACACACACACACACACACACACACACACACACCTGGTGTCGTGAGTGAGCGATTGAGTGGCGATGTAGCCAAGGAGGAGGCACACGTACGGTGGTGGTGTGCTAGAGGAGGGCCACCACGACCTTGATGGCCATGGTGAGGCTCACCTGCATGCTGGTGGGCAAGGGCAAAGATCCCAACGTCGATCACACCAGCAGGTCATGGAGCTTGTTGAACTTGGACTCCTGCACTCCACAAACGCTCAGTGGACTACTACTACCACAGTAATGAACACCACCACAACAGCACCACCACATCACCACACCATCACCACAACATCACCACACCACAACATCACCACACCATCACAACATCACCACACCATCACAACAACACTTCCTCCACACCATCACCACAACACCACACCAACACCACAACACACCAACACCACAACACAACCACAACATAACCACCACTACTCCATCACACCACAACACCACCACACCATCAACATCACCACAACACCATCACATCACCACACCATAACATCACACCATTGCACCGCCACACCACCACACCATAACACCACACCACACCATCACCACAACACAACACCATAACACCACCACACCACACCATCACCACAACATCACCACAATAACACGACAACATCACTACACCATAACATCACAACACCATCACCACACCATCACAACACCATCACAACACCATCACAACACCATCACAACACCATCACAACACCATCACAACACCATCACAACACCATCACAACACCACCACACCACAATGTAGTGGTGATGTTGTAGTGGTGTTGGTGCTGTGACGTTGTGGTGACAGTAGTGGTGGTGGTGGTGAGTGGTTTTGTTTGCAGTGGTGTTGTGATGTTGTGGTGGTGGTGTGGTGGTATTGTGGTGGTGGTGTTGTGGTGGTGTTGTTGTGGTGTTGTTGTAGTGATGATGATATGGTGTACCACATCATCCCCACAACACTACCACCACAACGTCACCACAACAGCACCACCACCACCACTGCCACTACCACAACATCAAAACAACAATCCCCAACACCACCACAAAACCACCAAAACAACCCTACAATACCACCACAATACCACCACAACACCACCACAACAACACCACAACAGCACCACAACAACACCAGCACTACACCACAACACCACAACACCACCATCACCACAACACTACACTACACAACTGTTGTGATGTACGCTATGTGGTGAAGAGTAAAGTGTGAAGTGAGAGAGAACAGGGGTTCTCTCTGGTTTTATTACTGCTGAGTATATTGTTGTAGACAGTTGTACTACAACATAACTCCTAAACTTAAGGCATGCCTTAATGTGCTATGAGCTCATTAAGTCCTACCTCATTTGGTGTTCCAGAGTGACTGTTGATCAGAGTACCTTATTAGGTAACTCACAACACGCCCCTTAACAGTATCAGGAACACCTTACAAGATTTAGCTCAACACACAAGTCATTCACATGTCCTCTACCGAGGGCCTTCGTGAGCATATCAGCCGGCATGATGGCCGTGGGCATGTGATGAAGGCTAATCGTCTCGTTGGCTAGGTTCTTGCATACCAGCGCCAACTTGATGCCGTAGTGCTTCGACCGCTGATGGTACTCGCCGGGTCGTGAGGTCGCGATCGTCAGCGCACTCTCGTTGTCACAGTAGATCGGCATTCGACTCGCTCGATCGAGTCCTAAGTCGTCGTAGAAGTGGCCAAGGAAGATCGCGTGCTTGATGGCTTCGGCCAGCGCGTTGAGTTCAGCCTCGGCGGTCGACGTAGCTATGCAGGATTGATTCTTCACTCTCCAGTAGACCGGGCCACCTGCGATCATGTAGAGTATACTGGACGTTGACTTGCGCGTAGTCTTGTCTCCAGCCCAGTCGGCATCTGAGAAGCCTCTAGTCGTGAGGCCGCTCGCGTTTGGCGTGTATCGTATCGCCAGCTCTTGCGTGCCACACAAGTACCTGAATAAATGTTTCACCACGGCCCAGTGTTCCCCCCCATAGGCGTTTAGATGCCTACTGAGGACACATGTCGTGTACGCAATGTCCAGTCGCAAGGCCAGGGCAATGTAGTTGAGTCGCCCCACAGCCAATCGATACAGTACATTGATGAACTCCAGTGGGGTCTTCTCAAGCGTAGGAAGCTGAAGACCAGGCTCCATGGGCATGCCGATTGCCTTCAAGGTTGCGAATCTGAAGTCGTGTAGTAGTTCTTGTATCTTGCCGGCTTGACGTAGTAGTATTGACCTGTCTTCATCGTCGCGAATCACTTTGAGTGACAGGATTGAAGTCGCAATACCTAGGTCAATCATCTTGAACCCGTCGTGCAGTACCTTCTTGATACCTGTCACAAATCGCTCTGGCGCATAGATCACGCAGTCATCGACGTAGACCGCTACATAGACTGTGTGCTTGCCCTTGTACCTGATGTAGACGCACAGGTCGGCACGCGTCGGCGTGAAGCCTCTCGTATGTAGGTGCGCATTGAGCGTCCGATTCCACTCGAGGGGTGCTTGTTTGAGTCCATAAAGACTCTTACATAGCAGACACATGTGGTCTGGACGCCCCTTGTCCACAAAACCCTCAGGTTGCCACACATAGTTCTCCTTGGGAAGAGTAGCGTTGAGAAATGCCATGGTCACGTCCATCTGATGGACTGCGTAGCCGACCTGTACAGCTATCACAATGAGTACCTGTAGGTGCTCAAGTCGTACCACCGGCGTGAACGTCTCATTGAAGTCTACCCCATAGACTTGGGTGAATCCTCTCGCTATCCAACGGGCCTTGAACTGGTCGATTGAGCCGTCCGCGTGACGCTTGATCTTGAATAGCCACTTGGTGTTGATGATCTTCCTCCTGGCGGGTGGGGGTACCAGTTCGAACGTACCATTTGTCAAATCGCAAGGGCAGAAAAGTGCTACAGGCGATGCTGCAAGGAGGCATGCTGGCGCTACCGATCAAGCCAATCCAACCGACACAACCTCAAGCAAATGTCGTCCAGGAGAACTACTCGCTCAACCAGCTACACCGCCGCTATGGACATGTAGGTGAGACGCGACTACGTGCCCTGATCAAGTCCCTTGGTCTAGCGCACACTGGAGGCACGCTTTCACCGTGCGACATGTGCATTCAAGTGAAAGCTACACGGCCAGACATCCACAATGGACTGGCCCCAAGAGCAACCAGACCCCTCAAGCGGGTCCACACGGACGTGTGTGGACCACTACCAGTGGACACACCATCAGGAAAGCGGTACTACGTGTCATTCATTGACGACTACAGCCGGTACACAACAATCTACCTCATCAGACACAGGAGTGAGGTCAGCGAGACGATCAGACACTTCCTCAAGTCGGCAGGCATCAACCATCGATGCAGAGTGCTGCGGAGCGACCAGGGCGGTGAATACACGAGCACCGCGGTTCAGCGCTACCTAGTCGAGAGAAGGATTGCACACAAGAGGACACCAGCACGCACGCCCGAGCACAATGGAGTGGCAGAGCGCTTCAACCGCACACTACTAGAGATGGTCAGGTGCATGCTTCAAGACGCGAACATGTCACTGAAGTACTGGGGAGAAGCTGCACTCATGGCCTGCATGATCAACAACCGGCTACCGACGACAGCCAATGACTTCAACACCCCGCTCAGCCAGTGGTCCAACAAGAGCGAACCGCATGTAGACATTGGTCATCTACACAGGTTCAGCCAGCGTGTCGAAGTACTCACCAACCCAGTGGGTAGAAGCAAGCTGGCAGATCGGACGCGCCTTGGAATCTACCTTGGCCTGGCATGAGTGGACGCCTCGCATCACTGGATTCTGATCGAAAATAAAGTACTAGAGACGAGAGACATGATATTTAACGTTCCAGAAGGCCCCAGCAAGGAGCCCATCAACGTACGAGACCCGGACGTGGACCTAGCACTCGCCGTGCCGCCACCGTTGCCGCCCACGACCAGGGTGGAAATTCACCACAATGAACCTGAACTGGTCACTCTTCATCAAGGACCCATCGAAGAAGAAGCCAACAACCAGGAAAACGAACCGGCCAGCGAGGTAGAAGAGACCAGTGAACCCAATCACGCAGAGGATGCGACCCCGTCAGATGAAGAGCTGGGCAATGGAGGACGCAAGACAACCAGCAAGAAGAAACCCACGCCAATACCGTGGCGCGACAGAATGCGTCCTGCACCCAAGAAACCGCCGGCACGCACGAGGATAGCACCCAAACTCTACTCTCAAGAGTTCCACGCCTGCGTAGCAAGAGAGGACAAGCTGTACCAGGACGAGAATAGCGTCAAGACCCCAACAACGTACGCCGAAGCTGTCAACTCGTCACACGCCAAAGACTGGAAAGCCGCCATGCACAACGAGTACAACGCAATAAATTGAACACGCTGCCTCCTGAGCGGTTTATCCATACCTCGTTCCCTCTGGCCATCACCATGGCTGTGGAGATGAGGTTCTTCGCAAGTCCTGGCGTGTACAATACTCTTGCAAACATCACCACCTCTTCAACTCCATCAACCTGCACATTCGCACGTACGACTCCAAGTCCTTCGATCTTGCACTTGAAGTTGTCGCTGAGTAGTAGGCTCTGCCCTTCGGCCTCAAGACTGATGTAGTCGTGTAGCCAGTCCTTCCTGCATGTGACATGTGCAGTTGCACTGGAGTCCAAATACCAGTGGTCTTTGGACTCTGTAATGGCTAGTACTTGCTTGGTCACTGAGAGGACGGTCTCTTCTCTCGCTCTGACGCTTCGCTGGCCGCTTCCCTTGCTATCTCTGGGCTTCCTGCCCTTGAGCTTGGGACAGTTGCATCTCCTGTGCCTGACCTCACCGCATTTGAAGCACTTACCAGTAAACTTTCTGGGTTTGCTGTTGTTGGACTTTGCGTTGGAGTTTCGCTCCTGTTGTCCTCATGGCGCTCAAACGATGTTAACAGACTCATGCGTTGCTGTCTTCACAACGTGGGCGGCCTCGCGCTGAAACAGTAGCCGCTTGGCCTCTCTGTAGCTCATTTCCCTTGCGCTCTCAATGATTGTCTGCACTGACTTGTACTCCTCCAGGAGTCCATCGAGCATGATTGTGAGTGCCAGGTCCTTGTCGACCTTGTAGTCCTGTCCTGCCAGGTCCTTTGTGGCCTTGTCTAGCTGCCTGAAGTACATATCCAGGGTCTCTCCAGGCTTGTATTGCATCCTCAAGTAGCGCTTGAGGTAGAGCGTGTGATACCCCGTAGTCTTTGGTGCTAGCTGCTTGTCGAGTGCCTTCAGCATCTCCCTCGGGTCCTTGAGGTGTGAGCAGATCGTCCTGAACTGTGTGTCCAGACACAGAATGATGAAGCCAGCCGCCTGCTGCATTCTCATTCGTCTGTCGTTGTCTCCATCGTTGGCACCACCACCTGACCACCACCACCTGACCACCACCACCTGACCACCACCACCCGACCACCACCACCACCACCACCACCACCACCACCACCTGACCACCACCACCACCACCACCACCACCTGACCACCACCACTACCACCACCACCACCTGACCACCACCGCACATTAAGGCATGCCTTAAGTTTTGGAGTTATGTTGTAGCACAACTGTCTACAACAATATATTCAGCAGTAATAAAACCAGAGAGAACCCTGTTGTGGTGGTGTGGTGGTGGTGTAGTGGTGTGGTGGTGTTGTGCTGCTGTTGTGGTGGTGTAGTGGTGTGGTGTTGTGGTGGTGTTGTGATGATGCTGGTGTTGTGGTGGTGGTGGTTGTGATTGTTGTGGTGGTGTTGTTGTGGTGTTGTGGTGGTGTTGTGGTGATGTTGTGCTGGTGCTGTGGTAGTGGTGCTGTGGTGCTGTGGTGGTAGTGTAGTGGTAGTGGTGTTGTGGTGGTCAGGTGGTGGTCAGGTGGTGGGGTGGTGGTGGTGGTGGTGGTGGGTGGTGGTGGTGGTGGTGGTGGTGGTGGTGGTGGTGGTGTGGTGGTGGTCAGGTTGTGGGTGATGTGGTTGTGGTGGTGTTGGTGGTGTTGTGGTGATGGTGGTGGTGTTGTGGTGGTGTGGTGGTGTTGTGGTGGTGTGATGGTGTGGTGGTGTTGTGGTGGTGTGGTGGTGGTGTGGTGATGGTGTTGTTGTGCTGATGTGTTGTGGTGATGTTGTGATGGAGTGGTGGTGTGGTGGTGTTGTGGTGGTGTGGTGGTGGTGTTGTGATGGAGTGGTGGTGGTGTGGTGGTGGTGTGGTGGTGGTGTTGTGATGGAGTGGTGGTGGTGGTGGTGGTGTGGTGGTGTTGTGGTGGTGTGGTGGGATGTTGTGATGGAGTGGTGGTGGTGTGGTGGTGTGGTGTTGGTGTTGTGGTGGTGTGGTGTTGTGGTGTGATGGTGTGAGTGGTGGTGTGGTGTTGTGGTGTGATGGTGTGAGTGGTGGTGTTGTGGTGGTGGTGTTGTGGTGGTGTTGTGATGGTGTTGTGATGGTGTTGTGATGGTGTGGTGGTGATGGTGTGGTGATGGTGTTGTGGTGGTGCGGTGGTGTGGTTATGGTGTGGTGATGTTGTGGTGATGTTGTGGTGTTGTTGTGGTGTTGTTGTGGTGTTGTGGTGTTGTGGTGGTGTTGTTGTGGTGTTGTTGTGGTGTAGTTGTACATCAGGGTTACATAGGAGTTGTATAGGGGTTGGATTGGAGTTAGATAGAGGTTACAAGTGGCACAAGGTTACATAGGGGTTTTAAATACAGGCTTGCACAGGAGTTGCATAGGGGTTTTGTAGGGGTGTTGTGGGCACATTGTAGGTCCTGTAGGGGGTGTTGTGGGGCATGTTGTGGGGCGTGTTGTGGGGCATGTTGTGGTGATGGTGTGGGTCATGTTGTAGGTCATGTAGGGCATGTTGTAGGCATGTTGTGGGTCATGTTGTAGGCATGTTGTAGGCATGTTGTGGGCATGTTGTAGGGCATGTTGTAGGTCAGAGAGGGCATGTTGTGGGGCATGTTGTGGGTCATGTAGGGCATGTTGTGGGGCATGTTGTGGGTCATGTAGGGCATGTTGTGGGGCATGTTGTGGGTCATGTAAGGGGTGTTGTGGGCATGTTGTAGGTTGTGTAGGGCATGTTGTGGGTCGTGTAGGGCATGTTGTGGGCATGTTGTAGGTCATATAGGGTATGTTATAGGCATGTTGTGGGTCATGTTGTAGGCATGTTGTGGGTCATGTTGTAGGCATGTTGTAGGGCATGTGGTAGGTTGTGTAGGGCATGTTGTGGGTCATGTTGTGGGTCATGTAAGGGGTGTTGTGGGCATGTTGTGGGTCATGTAAGGGGTGTTGTGGGCACATGTGGGTCATGTTGTAGGCATGTTGTAGGGCATGTTGTGGGCATGTTGTGGGTCATGTTGTGGGTCATGTTGTGGGTCATGTTGTTGGTCATGTTGGGGGTCATGTTGTCAGTCATGTTGGGGGCCAGGTAGGGCATGTTGTGGGCAAGTTGTGGGTCATGTTGGGGGGTCATGTTGTAGGTTGTGTAGGTCCTGTTGTAGGCATGTTGTGGGTCATGTTGTGGGTCAGGTTGAGGGTCATCTACCAACCTACCAACCAACCACCCTATCAACCTACCAACCTACAGACCACCCAATCAACCAATCAACCAACCTACCAATCAATCAATCAACCTACCTACCAACCACCTACCAATCAACCAACCTATCAACCAACCTACCTACCTATCAACCAACCTACCTACCTACCAATCAACCTACCTACCAACTACCTACCAATCAACCAACCTATCAACCAACCTATCAACCACCCAACCAATCAACCTATCAATACTACAATACCAAAACACCACCATCACAGCGTATGGTGATGTTCGTAGTTTCTTAGTTGTGTTGTGCTGGTGGTGTAGTGGTGTTGGTGGTGTTGTGTTGTGTTGTAGTAGTGTTGTGCTGGTTGTAGTGGTGTTGTAGTAGTGTCGTGCTGGTGTTGTAGTGGTGTTGGTGGTGTTGTGCTGGTGTTGCAGTGGTGTAGGTGGTGTTGCGTTTTTGAGGTGATGTTGTGGTGTTGATGTGGTGCTGGGTGCAGGGTATTGTGGTGATGTTGTGGTGTGATGTTGGGGTGTTGGGGTGGTGGTGTGGTGCTGTTGTGGTGGTGATGTTATGGTGATGGTGTTGTGGTGATATTGTGGTAGTGGTGGTATGGTGTTGTGGTGGTGTTGTGAGTTGATGTTGTGGTGGGGTTGTGGTGATGTTGAGGTGTGATGTTGGGGTGTTGTGGTGCTGTTGTGGTGCTATTGTGGTGGTGATGTTATGGTAGTGGTGTTGTGGTGTTGTGGTGATATGGTGGTGGTGTGGTGATGTTGTGGTGTGGTTGTGTGGTGATGGTGTGATGGCGTTATGGTTGGTGTTGTGGTGATGTTGTGGTTGTGTTGTGGTGATGGTGTTGT
Source organism: Acanthamoeba sp. SK_2022b (assembly GCA_027943245.1). Lineage (NCBI taxonomy): Eukaryota > Discosea > Longamoebia > Acanthamoebidae > Acanthamoeba > Acanthamoeba sp. SK_2022b. The sequence continues at coordinate 1,375 of JANDJZ010001161.1, read as the reverse complement.
TGTGGTTGTGGTGGTATTGTGGTGGTGTTGTGGTGATGTTTTGGTGTTATGGTTGGTGTTATTGTGTTGTTGTAGTGGTTTTGTGGTGATGGTGTGGAGTTGCTGTGGTGGTGTTGTGATGTGGTGTTGTGGTGTTGCTGTGGTGTTGTGGCGTTGTAGGAGTTGTGATGATGTGGTGGGTGTGCTGTGGTGTTTGTGTGGTGGTGTTGTGTTGTGGTGATGGTGTGGTGCCGGTTATGGTGATGGTGGTGTGGTAGTGTGGTGATGGTTTTGTGGTGATGGTGTGGTGGTGTGGTAGTGGTGGGGTTATGGTGGTGTGGTGCTGTAGTGGTTGATGTTATGGTGTTTTGATGTTGTAGTGGTGTTGTGGTGATCTTTGGTGATGTGTTCTGGTGATCTGGTGATGTGGTGGCGTTGTGGTGATGTGGTGGTGTTTGTGGTGGTGGTGTTATGGTGATGTTATGATGGTGAGATCGTGTGGTGGTGGTTTGGTGGTGTGGTGGTGATGTGGTGGTGTTGTGGTGATGTTTTGCTGATGGCGTTGTGTGGTGGTGATGTGGTGATGTGGTGTAATGTTGTGGTGGTGATGTGGTGATGTGGTGTGGTGATGTGGTGTAATGTGGTGGTGGTGATGTGGTGATGTTGTGGTGATGTGGTGTGGTTGTGGTGTGGTTGTGTGATGGTGTTGGTCTGTTGGAGTGATGTTGTGGTGGTGATGTTGTGGTGATGTTGTGGTATGTTGTGCTGTTTTGGTGTTGTTGTGGTTGTGGTGATGTTATGGTGGTGTTGTGGTGCTGTTATTGGTGTGTTGTGGTAGTGTGCTATTGTGATGTGGTGTTGTGGTGATGTAGTTGTGGTGGTGTGGGGTTGTAGTGGTGTTGATGTGGCGGTGATGTTGTGGAGGTGTGGTTTAGTGGTGTTGTGGTATTGTTATGGTGTTGGAATGAGATTGTGGTCGTGTTGTGGTGATAGTCTGGTGATGTTGTGATGTGGTGTAGTGGTTATGTGGTGGTGATGTTGTGGTGATGTTTTGGTGTGATGGTGGTGCTGTTGTGGTGATGGTAATGGTGTAGTTGTGGATGTTGTGGTGATGTTGTGATGTGGTGGTGGATGGTGTGTTGTGGTGATGGTGTGGTGATGGTGTTGTGGTGTTGTGGTGTGGTGATGATGGTGTGATGATGGTGTTGTGATGGTGTTGTGGTGTTGTAGTGGTGTGGTGATGGTGGTGTGGTGTTGTGATGGTGTTGTGGTGTTGTAGTGGTGTGGTGATGGTGGTGTGGTGATGGTGGTGTGGTGATGGTGTTGTGGTGTGGTGGTGATGGTGTTGTGATGGGGTGGTGTGATGGTGTTGTGATGGTGTTGTGGTGATGTAGTG